>WOGO01005279.1:0-12556 GCA_015342085.1 Leptinotarsa defecta | reverse complement strand
ATGTTTCAAGATTTCATTTCAAAATATTTTCTTATATACAATGTATCTCTCCTTGATACAGTCTTCAGACATATTTTGCTTGTTGTTAAGAGTATTGGTAATGGAATATTTCTTCCCAGCTTTGTTCAACACATTGCAGAATTATTTGCAAAGATTTTCTCAATACGACTATGCCAGGACAATGGATAAGAAACAATGATTCTATTAAATGGCCACCACGTTCACCTGACCTGACCCTTCTGGACTTTTCATAAAAGACAAGGTGGAACAACTTTTTTGGCAATGTTGACGAATTGAAAGAAACAATAATAAGGGTTTATTGCATGGCTATAATTTCACAAATGCTGGAAAATACTATTGCAAGAGGGAATATGTGTTTGAGGAATGATGGACGGCAATTTAACCATTTGAAGAGATATCAAGATATCATGAACGACGTAGGTAATTAGGAGTATTTAGTCATTAACTTTTTTCTGTTTGTTACTTGGAATATTACATGTTCTCTCGATATATGGAGTTTATGTACAGCTTTGAGTTCTAGACCCAAAAAATATTGGTCTTTCCTTTTTTGACCAAGAATTGTATGACCATACAGGGATATTGAGAAAAACTCCAGAAACACATGTATTGTAATACACAGTTGAATTTGTTATTACAGTGGCTACAAAAATGGATGAAAAAAACCAGAGGTCCGTATTCAAAAAAATAAAGTTGTTTATGAAATCTAATGAACGAAACGTCGCATTGCAAATTGTTTTATATTAGATTGTGACAAATAAGAACTAGTATTGAAAGTTCCTCTGTCTTCTTTCTACGTCATTCGAAATGGAGGCGAGATAGCCAAAAACCGAAATTCGACAATTCTATGACGAAAATTTTATAAACATCCACTGATATTCTTGATCTGAAAACGGATTATTCTAGTTCCTCAAAATAGAAAACTTTTGTCTAATTTAACGCACCTTGTAGGTCTCACCGTTTCCAAGATAATATTAGCGAGATCAGCTAAAAAAACTGCCTGTATATGTTAAATGCCTGATTTTATAATATTCCTTGTCTATATTTAAGTTATTATTTCATATGCAGCTCATTCACAATGTATTTTCATAAGATTAGTAGTTACTTTATAAAAGAGACAAACTAGTTGTTGAGTTATTGAAAGTGAGTTCGGATATTAACACCATCAACTTCTATCACCCATCAATTGTTCTGAATTCAGATCCGGAGTAAAAGGAGTGCAACTTGTGGCATTTGGCATTTCAGGAGTGGCTGAAAATACCAACTTCTTTGGTACAATCTCGACGTCATGGACTTCTGGAGTGGACAAGCACAATTGCAACTGTTGTGGTGTATTTTGTATTTTTTAGCCGCTTGAATCACACCACTTTGATCATTAATGTTTGAAAATAATAATTGAAATTAATATAATTTCAAATAATGAAAAATGGCAGTAGGAAAACGTTAGTAGTAGAACTATTTGTGGTTTTGAGGTTTTAGGTCATCGTATTTTACTATTTCTTCCTGACGTTTCACTGGTGTGAGTAACTGTCATCTTCAATGACCTGTGTTATAGCTAAAGTTGAAGGACCTCCAACATTAGGAAGAAATTACACTAAAATTTTATTTCTTTCCATCATTTATTTTATTTATACACAAAATTTATAAATACGACAAGTTACAGACTAATAAGACTTTTTAGAAGGTTTATATATTTATTCCACTTGGAAGCAAATTCTCTATCGACCTATTTTTATTTATTTTTCAGATTGTGGATCCCCAGAAAACTTTATGAAACATTTACTCCACAAAAAATAATGTCCTTGTAGAAAAATGGTGATGAAATCATACAATTAGATAGAGCTCTGTTGGAAAATAATATGAAACCGAACTTTCACACAAGTCTCCAGCAAAAGTAACCACAGGCATATATTGGTTCATTTTTTACTTTGAAATAAAATCCCAGTTTATTATTGTGGGAGTCAGAAAATATACTCCAATTTTCCATTCGTTTATTATTCCTTTCAAAACTCTGATAATGTTCAACAGTTAGCTTAGGTTAGGTCCAAAGTGAGTGGGTCTATTCGACCCTCCACCGCAAACCGCAATGATTTATTGTGGCTAACACCTATTAACACTCGACCAAATAAACTCAGCTCCTTAACGAAGCCGACTACTTTGTATAGTGAGTGATCTTTCAGGTCAGATGGTAAGAGTACGGCTCTGCCAAACTCTAAAAACCTGATTCAGTCCCCAGCGGGGCAAGCACAAAGTATGTGCTCTGGTGTTTCATCATTTTCCAAACAGAGGAGACGCACACTGTCTTCCGACAGTCCGAGTCTCTGCATATGATGATTCAAATGACAGTGACCTGTAAGAAAGCCTGTTAGACATCATAGTTCATCCCTACTGTAGTCCAACAACTGTTTGGTATCAAGCTTCAGAGGGTGAATAAACGTCTTGGAGTGAGTCAATCCTGGAAGATTCTGCCAGAAGTCCATAAACCTTCTTGCCATTCAGGTTTTCAATGCTTCAATACTTGCAAGCCAGTATGGCCTGCAAATAGGTAGTTTTAGATGCTAAACACTTTAATGTTTACCATTAAAAATAAAAAAGGGCGCACCTCAACTGGATCATCTTTGTGAGCAAAACATGCATCAGAAATACCGTTTCCACTGTTCTAGTGTATCTGATAAAAGAATGACTTGTTGACATATGGAAAAAATTATTGAAATAACCACTTATTTACAATTAATTCACGAATTTTCTTTTTGGAACTATATTATTTGAAATATTCATATTCTGTTAAATTTATAGTTACAAAAAGAAAACGAAAAATATTGTAAAATTATTTCTATAATAGTATCTAGGTCTGTTTGTGATAAAGAGGCATATGTCATATAATCACATTTTAGGAACTAGTAAAATTTTCCAAATTATCATAGGTTTAATAGAGATATTTTTTGACGAAATGTGGAGAAATGTTGCGGACAAATTAATAATAAACTCCGTATAATACTTTCAATGCAGAAGGATGTTGTGAAAGGTAAGTCTCGTTTTTCTTTAAACAGGTTGACAAATAGTTCCAACTGAACAATTCCTGTTTTTATCTAAATAGAAGGTAGAATCTTGACAAATGTAAATATTCATGAGAGTTCCAGAATCAACTCAAGTATTTAATATAGAAAACTTACCTCTCTAAATAGGTTAACTTCATACCATAACTACCGTTTTTTTTCTTCTATATTTTCACATTTTTGTAACACTAAGTAATTAATATATTTATGTGTACATTTTCGACGTTCACTATAAATTCATCCTCTACAAATTTGAGTAATACAATTTGAAATTAAAACACACTTTATTCAATAATTGCACAAAACTGTTTCCTGTCAAGCTTCAGTGCATTTCGAATGCACCTGATCTCAACACAAAAACCCCGTGCCTGTGCAAATTGAACTAAAAACAAAACTAGGTAGAGCCACCGTACTAAGTGTGTTTACCTACTTCTATACGGTGGTAGAGATTTTTTTAACGTAATGAACTTCACAGCTTCCAGCTGAAGTCAATAGAGGTTCACTTCGGTGAATATTGTGATTGGAACCATTCAATGCGCAAGTACAAATAAAGTGAAAAAGTGAGGACGTAAAGATATGTTCCAAAATTAACTACTTCCTTAACTCTACTACCCAGAGTTTTTGACAGCAGTTACCTGTAAAATATATTATTGAAAGTAACTTTCCAAACAAGACGGTTGTGTCAATTCTGTTATTGATAAGTCAACTATTTTCAATGTGGAAACTGGAAACCATATAATACTGTGACCAAAAGTTTTCAAATTAATTGCTCTTATAATATTCAAAATGAATATTGAATTTGGCCGTTCTTTTTCAAGGGTTATTTTCTGATGAATCGCTGTAGGAAGATATAGATCTCAGAAGGTCGCTGACATCGCAGACTTTCATTAGCTTTCGATAAAAATATCTTTACTATTCCTTACTCTAATCTGTTATTATCTGCGTACAATGGGTGATTGTCGAAAGAGATGATGACTCAAGTTATTTCTTGCTATCACCAGTTAACTGTCAACTTTTGTATTATCTGACGATAGATTAACATTTTGATGCAAAAAGATACCCGTTTCTCATTGTAAGTATAGGTTTTCTATGTACTTTATTTTGTAAATGTGTTGAAAAAGGAACCTGGTCTATTGGCCACGACAGTGTTGAAAAGTACCTTCCTGAGTTGATGATATTTTTATATAGGTCTTTTTTTTTTTTTTAGAATATAGTAGTGATGAAATGTTATGAAAATCATATGATTCTACCCATATATTTATGAGAAGTATGACATAATTTTTACTCTACAATTACAAAAACTAGTATTCATTTCAGAAAGCATTTTGCTTGTTTCTCAAAACAACATAAAATTAAAATGATAACATAAAAGGACAAAAGAAAATGTATATACAAGAATGAAAAAGAAAAATATACAGTAGCCAATCATGTATTTGTATTTACAAACTCGTCAAGAGTATTAAAACACCTATCTAACAGAAACGATTTCAATTTTTGTTAAACAACGAAAGGCTGTATATTGACTTCAATTCATTTGGTAAACGGTTGTAAACTCTAAGATGCAATAAATTGAAGAATGTATCCGTGACTACGTGGTAGGAAATCATAATGAAGAAAAGATAATTGAAAACTTTCTATGTTTAAAGTATAAGTTTGAAAATGTCCTTATAGGACGAAACTGCAGTAACGTAAGTTACAAATAAAAGTGGTAAAAAACATAAAAAGTTTTCAATTCTCTTTTCTTCTGTATCGTTTGCTTTTGTCGAGTGTTTATGTCATGAATATCACTAATGAGTATGAAGTAATTCATGTTAGTGAAAACATAAACTGACAACTCATTAATATATTATGCAACCAGAGTTAAAATTTTGTGTAAAAAAAATGTTTCTGCAAGAATACTATCGACGAATGTTAAACAAACAGCGGTGGATAGCTTTTTGTTGGATAAATACATTTTTGTTCATTGTAGAGTTGCCCCACAGACATACACCATAGCTCAACCTGGATTCGACCTAGGTATGATAAACAGCCATAAGTTGGTTTATGTAGAGAACATTTCTCAATTGTCTGTTCAAATATATTCCAAATATAAACTTGACATCTGCCAATTGTCACTCTCACCTCCACAAATCATCGGTTAGTATTCTGACGTTGGGTTCATCAGTTTTTAGGTAACCGTGTTCTATATGTAACCGGTTTTTTAGTAGAACCACTATAGCGGTAATTTTATATACACCAAATCACATTGCTAGATACTTTTGTAACATATCTGAAGTTTATTCAGCAATGTTCAAGTAAATTAAATATGTTACAAATGGGATAATGAGTTGAATAAAGTTGCTGGCCTAAATGTTTGCAAGCGTTTCTAGTGAATTAGTAGTACCATAACGAATATCTGACGGTCGGAATTGGGATATCTTTAGGAAACTTCAGAGAACAAAAATAGTTTTTTGTTAACGTTCACATGAAGTCAACGAGTAACAGTAATTATATTTAGTTCACAAAATACACAAATTATCTCAATATAACGCCACTGAATTTTATACTAGAGAAAGTATTGAATCCAAGATTGAATATTATGTTTGACAACTATTTTATGATAAAAACAAAACATGTTTTTTTGAAATTTCTTAATACATTAAAAAACAAAAGTGTCAGTTTTCAAAAATATCAAATATGCTTTATTTTCTGGTTCATTTCATTTGCGTCCGCGGCAAGTACTCTGCCGACGCTGGACATCTAGACACGGAAATGATACAAAAATGTCAGTTTTTGAAAATATTAAATATGCTTTATTTTCTGGTTTATTCGCGTCTACTGCAAGTACTTTCGGAAAGTTATCTGGTTTATCAGTATTAGAGGTGAGTGAATTTAAAAAGAATGATTAACCATTATGGTTTCACTTGTGATGCACTGTTTGGAACCATTGGCACAGATTTCTGTGCCTTTAGTGTAGTAATGAATATTACTGTAGTTTTACCCCAACACCAAACCGTTATTTTTAACACCTCGACACGTGTTTCGATCACCACGTTTCAAGGTGTTAAAAATAACGGTTTGGTGTTGGAATAAAACTCCAGTAATATTCATTGTTTTCACATAGTAAACATGCATTAAGACTGTAACAGGAAGCAATGAAAGCTGTGGCAGTTATTTAGCGATGTCTAAAAAGCATTAGGCGGAAGAATCACTTATTGGTCGATTTGAAACCTATTTGTTTAGGATTGGTTGCCTATAGATGCGCATTCAACATCGCTGAATGAACAGGGCAACCCTGGGATAGAAAGAGAAATTCAAAATTGTTTGTGATTGTGACTATTTATACGACTACGTGAATATAAAATATGCCTGCTTTTTTTAGGGAATATTTTATTTGAGAGTGATATTTTTTATGGGCATGCTGGTATGCAATGGTGCTGTATGGACATTTTTTGTGAAAGCACTTCAGAGGACCAATTCGCTCACTGCTACGGTCATCAGTTCAGCCACTAATTATGTTTTTTCGGTGAGTGTCATGAAAAGTGCAAGTTATCGTCAAATAATAGTAAAAAAAATTCGAAACCAAAATTAATTTTCCAGGCTCTTGCTGGATTTTGTATATTCGATGAAGTAACATCCCTCTTATGGTGGTCTGGTATGTTTTCAATCGTTACTGGTTTGCTTTTAATAACAGCAGGAGAAGCAAATAATAATGTTAGTAAAACTATTTAATTAAATATTTTAGTCAGAAACATGTTAGTCCTTTGTCAAATACCTAGACCTTTCCAGAAAGCTATACCAGGCAGGCAGTGGAAGAATGTTCAAAGTAGATTTGTAACATAATTGAAAATGTATAAGCACAATGAAATGAAAACGAATTATTGAAATCAAACTACTCAAAATATAATATGATATGCCATCTTTCAGCAGATATATGAAATTTATTCAGATAAAAAGTGATCACTACTGAATAGATTTCCATTGATCTACAGCAATCTCCATTATCGACAATAAAAATATGGTACCTATACACCATTTTTGCAACCACATGTAAAAAAACATTGTCAGAATAATATGAAAAATTCAGTTGAAAAACTGGTGTATCTATAACATGAATGAAAGCAAAAAAAAATATTTTGAGAAGATCCTCAAGAAAAATCTGAAGCGTAATAGAGTGGATGTGGCTTCAAATATGAGAAGGAAAGTTGTAATGTAGGAATCGTCTAGCGATAGTAAGAAGAAATAATATTAAATGATTCTACTAATATAAATAGGGAAATGTAGAAAGAAGTGGAAATGCATAGTGACTTACAATTTGATCCAATATTTACTGAAAAAAGTATGAGAGATTATGTTGGTCAAACTGATGTATCATTTGATGAGGAATATATAAATTTCACGACTGCACGTTTATCTTTCCAAACAAAAAAAAATGAGGGTGTCATCTATAGTTGCAGTTTACATTCGAACTTATAATGAAAAATGTAATTAATTTTCGAATAAATTCATGTTTGAGATTATTTCTTGTGCAAATATTTTGTTGTACCTATATGTACCAGGGGGTGGTACATCGTGGGATGCATGGTGCATAGAGGGATTCATTTTCTATTCTCAAATCTCTTTTTTTTCATCCTTGCACTATATTTTAATGAATATTCTTGGGTACAAAAATATGAATTTTTGAGTTGAACGCATAACAAATATATTCCTGTAAAAAAAGTTGTTCCTCTATATACCACCTTCCCCTATATCTGAAACTTTCGATTCGAATCATGTTCATGAAAACTCATGTTTCACATAAAAATAAAATAAAATAAAAGCTACAGATAAAAGTATATATATTTTTTTTCATAAAGAAGGTTCATTCGTTTTTTGTACTATGTTGATTTAAAATAGTATATATCTATTGGCTTCTCTTGAAGCAGCATAATATATTGATCCAGGCAAAAGAACACAATCCTATGTATGTAACTCTGTATATTGGAGGAATCAACATAAAATTGATAGTTTGTGCAGGAATCCAAAACATGCAACTTGACTTGAATGTTTGGCCAAATTTGTTTCTACACTCTTCAAATATATCAGCTTTCCTTTCCATAACACTCATAGCTAAAAAGTAATAAGTTTCACTTATCTGATCATCAATTCAAAAAAGTAAAAAATTACGTTTGGTCGTGATACCTTCATCTAAAAAATAGTTTAGGGTACCTTGGTAATTTTTTCATTCACCGATATTGCAAATAGAACACTTACACACGTAAAAAACCACCAACAGAGCTGCAGTAAAAGTGAATTGGTCTACTAGTAATTTCTGCACGATAATTTTAGTAGTAGTTCCTTGAAACTTTTTGTCTAGAAATCTATACCTACAAACAAAATATAATCAGAAAGGTGCAATAAAGAATTGAAATGCCTAGGAAGCAAAACATAACAAAATTAATGAGAATAGAAAGAAAAATTGCAATAATAATGTATGAATAGTGCAAGAAGTTTTGAATAAACTGGAGATATTACAAAATTTATCAAGTTTGATTTTGAACATATTGATATTAGATGCCGATGCAGCGATATGATTTTTTTTATTTGGAAAATATATATAAACCTTTTTCAGATAGTGCTACAAATTCTTTTTGTATAAATGTGTTGGGGCAAATATTTTCAGTATTTGAAACAAGATATATTTTCAACTCACCATAGTGATATTAAAGGACCTCCTATACTAGTTCCATATATTGTATATCTACCAATGATTCCATAATCCAGTGGTTGGGTATGTTTCGCCTATAATTTTAAATATTCATTATTATGGCCTAATAAGAGAAAAAACTTTTTCAAGTAACGAGTATTGATCAAATTGTGAATAATTGAGTAGGAATTTTGTTGTATCCAGTATACATACAACCGTCGGAAAATGTGTTTTATTGTTTACGTACAGAAAAAGTATTTTGGAAAAAATGTGTTGAATGGACTGCCGATCCCAAAAATAATTAAAGTTTTCAGTCCAGATTTGAGGACTTATCCTCATCAATGACAATATAACTTATTTCCTGGGAAAGAAAGTTTTTAGCTTTCTACTACCCTATCTTGATAAAAAAAAGTGGGAATCTTCTAAAGAAAGGAAGGAAGTAATCAATTTAAAATAAGTAACTCTTTACATGGATGTGTAGATCATGCAAAAAATTAGTCACTCCTAAAAATATAACCCTCTCTATTAAACTTATTTCCATTAATGACACACCCTGTCTCAGAGAGACATATTAATATTAATAAGGAAAGTGCAATGAACTTACCAAAATCTTCTTAGAAAGAATTTGTTGTGAAAATTCGGCACCTGTGCATAAAGTTCCATATATGAGGGAATTTGTTATTATGGGGTGTGTCTTCAATGACTTATTGATGAAATTTCTAAAGTTGTTCATACTGTAAAAAAGTAAATTTCGATTAACTTGGAGTGATATTTGTTTGTGGACACTTGAAATTCAATTATTTGCTTCAAATATTCCTTTGTGCTATTGAGCAATATTTGGAAAACTTTATTCTTTTATAAGTCAAACTACAAGACATACATTGGGTCTATTTTGTTAAATTGCCTGTAAAATTTTATGTAGACAATTGTTCACCTTCAGAAATCTAGTTTATAATTTACATCTGAAATTAGTATTTTAAGGGAAACTTTTCAATAAAATTTCAGTAAAAGTGAGGTCCAGCATTGTTTCTCTTGTTTGACATCACGACGACATTTCAAAGTTCCCATAAAGCCAAAGACTTATGGAAAAAGCAGCAGTGCGCCATAGCTACCTTTACGGTTTTAGTAGCTTGGTCTACAATTATTATGCCTAGGAATTATTTGGCCAATTGAGAAGGCCTGCTAAAAACCGTTTTTGGACTACATAGGATTTCTTGTATGTTATACATTTATATTCAAAGCAGAATAATCCTGCTGCATACATCGGCTGATTCGTATTTTGTTTTGAGTACGGGAAGCCATACTCTAGATTAATTATGCATTTTTTTCAGTTGTAATTGGTAACTATAAATCCATTGATAATGAAAACATGAAAAGAAGTGTTAGTTCCCAGGTTCTCGGAACACAAAATAAATTATCGCTTACCGAAAAAAGGCAGTAGCTTAACATACACTCAAAGATACCCAAATGACACAACTCGTAAAAAAGGGGAACGAATAGAAACGAGGTTTCGTCCACCACAGCATTCGCTAAGAGGAGCCTACGTTCTTTTCTCGCATCGTCTTTTATTATGTATATCGCAGTTATAGAAGAAACAGCTGGCATAACGACCTGCAGACCAACAGACTCGGAAAATAGTTATGCCACAGTTATTTCCGGCTGTGAGAGTTTTCATTCTTCAACTCAAAGGAAGCCTTGAATATGGGTGATGTTTAGATCTAGCAGATAAAAATTTTTCCAAAGGAAATATCCAATATTTCTGTTTTTCTGACACAATATACTGCAGACATTGGACATGCCAGTACGGCCCGACTCAGTGTTTCACAAACACAACATAAACTCGGCTAATAACACATTTTATTAATTATTGTGAAGTACTACTAAGTTCGCCGGGTCAGATACAAGCCGGCTATCGCAAAGCCAGACTTTGATGAAGTGAAATAAATAGATACAAAACTATTCATATTATTTTCTCAACATCAATAATTTTTAATCCAGTTGTTAATTAGTGATGTAATTTTGGGCTAGGGAATAAGATATTTAAGATTCCTGCTTTATTGCCCCTCTTGAAAACGTCACTGAAAGTCAGAAATTATGACAAACCGTGGGTATCAAAACACCCTTAAACGGAATTTGAAAATCACTTCTAAATGGTCATACATACTTGGTAGAAAGATAAATCCGCTGTGAAGTCTTTATTTTAGGGAAAGGCATTTTGCACACTTATTCTTGGGGTATTCCTCTGATTCCTATCAACCGTGTTTTGATCTCTAGCAGCTCGATATGAAGATATAGCAGAACTAAATGAGCTTCTAACTTTTGTTTCAAATTTAGTAATTCCAATAACGATTTTTTCAGTGTAAGTTTGATGTCTCCGTTTGGAGTTTTCTCGCAAGCACACATATCGTTGAGGAAATGAAATGATGTGTTGGGTGTCAAAACAATACGATATGAATGTCAAGATACATTTCAAATACAGAGTGTTTCTGATATCATTATGTAAGTGATGAAGGTTTTCGTATATCTATGTTCTTGTACCATTTTTATTGGTTGTATTTGTCACTAAATCAGTCGAGTTGAATTAATTCAAGCAATGTTCGAAAAACACAGATTATATACTTCATTCAGAAATGAGTTAGGCTTTATCCACATGAAAAATGTGTTATTACTCAGGCCAAAGACTTTTAATGACCTGGATAGTCCTTTACTAATTTTGGAGACCGTTATTCGGACTGTGCATATGAATTGTATATCCGGTTTTCCCTACGTCATTATGTTACTATAGTCGACCGCAACTGTAGCGACTTCTGCAGCTTTTTGATAGAATAATCTCGCAAGGGCGGATTCAAGAAGGACCGTTTCAACGGGGTACTTTCTGCTTTATAAGTATGGAGAATATTTAAAACAACATAGTTGCATTCTAAAATACTATAATCGTGAAAATGCATGTTGTGCATGTGTGGTTGAAACTGTATATCTTGGTGAATCTTATGAGTTCAAACTTCTATAGTCTAAAATGGAGATTATACATTTTCAATACAAAGTTTCGTCACCGACATCCATTACCAATTTAATTTTTTATTTGGACCAGAAATGAAAAACACCTCTTTTGGCTACGACTTCACTAACACTGTATAACATATAATGTTTCCTGTGAAGTGGCTTTTAAATGTTGTGTCAAATAGGCCCTATCTACTTCTTCATTAGAAAAAATAGCAGCCGTGATTTAATGATATAGGTGTTCAATACTACACATTGTTTTTCCTAAGATGAAATAAATTAGACATTAACATATTTTTGGAAACAACGTTTTTACACACATGATCAAACCGAATGGTTTCACCCCATAAGTTTAACAGGCTACGATGCATGCTCACAATTCAAGGAATCTTCTTTCACGCATAATCTGCGGATCGAACTTTTTTTTGATACTAATTTTGAATATTACTATAAATTATTCGAGAGATTACAAAATAGTTTACCTATCGTTATGATAAAGAAAAAAGCGACATTCAAATGACTTGAACCTCAATTATATTACAAGATAAAATTTCCAGTACGTCTCTGCTTGACACCATATTGCAAACCCAGCTTGTAGAATCCTCTATTTAAGACGGTGTCTTTAGACTTTTTTGAGATCAAAGGCGGCTCTGGAGAGTGTCACTGCAAATTGTTACATATGATTGTGCTTACACAGAACGCGGTTTAGATGCAGACAGATTATTTCACATAGTAAGGCGAGATTACCAAGCGATGTTAAATAAGTGAAATAGGTAAGTTAATTGAATGTGTTAAGGAAGTATAGTGTTTCAAGTTG
>WOGO01005278.1:0-12557 GCA_015342085.1 Leptinotarsa defecta | reverse complement strand
TTTGGGAGGGGACACCTTTAAACTATCGAATTGAAATATTGAATACATTACCCAATTTCCCAAATTTGATTCCGCAGTTCGAATAGAGGTGAATCGACCGTCCAATGGCACGGAAAAACAACCCAGAATGTCGTCCATCTTTCCTTCGATCATACCTTAAAATGAACAAAATTAATAAAAAAGTGTCAGTCCTAATATAGAAATTTTGAAGTGATATTGAGATATAAATTAAAAAAAATGACAAATTATAAAGTACGAAATAATAAATATTTCAAATAAAATGAATATACTTGCTTCAACTTCCCTAGCAAATGACTTCAGAAAAATAATCAACTTCCTTGATATTTACCCAATTTTGTGCAAATTTCTTCACAAAGAAAATTTTTGCAGATGTAATTTGATGTTTGTGTTATTAATCCAGAATTGTTTATTTTTGATAAAATATGAGAAAAAATCATCTTAGACAATGAAATTAGAAAAATAACTCTTGATGAATAATTCAAGCAGCATTTATAATAATGAATCCATTTATAATAAAAAAAATAAAAACACCTGGTTGTCCTGATGGGTTGAAAGTAAAGTATTTTCCATCAATGTGTTTAAGAAAAAATGTCAAGATATTGTCACTGTCACCATTCAAAATATTCATTCAATCAAAAATGCTCACTCGTATATTTCTCGAGCTTCTCCTTCAACACCTGATCCTCTGGTATCTTGGAGGTGACGTTGATCTCCTCGACGGTGACTTCAGGTCCGCCCACCTTATCAAAGTTGACAGTGATCTTGCTGAACTGCCTGAAATCGGTACCGCTCTTGATAATGTACTTGCCGTTGACCTGGTGGATTTCGTAGACGTGGTCGTGCCCGCCTAAGATGATGTCGATATCGTCGCAGTTCTCGGCTAGCTTGATGTCGTTCGGAGTCCTCATGTGCGTCAGCGCTATAACGTAATCGCATCCCTAATACAAAGAACATGAGTTACAGTACTGCCTATGGATCTTTATACGACTTACTTCTTGTTTTAGCTGCGACGCCAACTTTTGGCCCGCTTCGACAAAGTCCAAGAAGGTAGTCTCTTCGGGATTGATGGTGGCTAGGGTGTCCAACCATTCCTTCTCGACCAGTCCCACGAGTCCTATTCTGCGTCCATCCCAGTGCATCACGTGGGTGATCCTTCCCTCTCCTAGGGGCCTACCCGTTTCGTTGTCCAATACGTTAGACATCAGCCAAGGAAAATCCGTTTGAGACACCCATTGGGACAGCACTTCCAAGCCATGGTCTGGAAAATGAGCGCAATATTCATGAAAAGAACAACCACTTCGAAAGCTTTTCCGGAGCCACTCCCGAGATTATATTGCCACTCCCGAAATTATTTTTCCTCCTTCACAATGCAGATAGTCATTTCCAAAATTATTTCAAAGGAGGGCGGAGACTCACTTCCAAAATAAATTACTCTTGAACGAAATTGATCGCTCCCAAAATCAACGGGTACGGATTATTAGTCACTCTAAAATTGTTCGAAAAATAGCTGCAGTCGCTTCACAGAAATAAAATTATATATCATCAGAATATAATCATGTTTCTATGAGTCGCCCCCGAATTAAATCTCGAGATCACAGTCGGAAGTCACCCTTGAAATTAATATAATGAAGCCTAAGTTAGTCACTCGGACCAGACTGCTGATCACTCACGAAATTAATTTCACTGCGTCGGTCTATTAACCACTCTCACATCAATTTCAGAGTCGGATCTGTATCGTATTTTCCGAAAAGTGTAAAGGCAAGGGGTTTGAGATGTTGGGGGGTACTGTCGTGTCGATTCTGTTCCACTACTGATGTTTATAAATTTATTTCACGGATGCCGGATTATTAGTCATTTCCAAAATTAATTTCATGTATCGGTAACTTGGCCACAACGAAAGTAATTCCAAAAGTGACAGGAATGTTATTTACCCTAAAAATTAATTTCATAGATCCCACTGAATCAATTTGTTTGCGCCGGATTGTAAGTTATTTCCAAAAATAATTTTACAGTATTTGATCTTTATCCTTACCAAATTGTGTTGCTATCAATCACTCAAAAGATCAAATTTATGGGACGAGTCATTTTACTTGCCCCAAGAATCAATTCAACAGGACCAGTATTATTCTCACTTTATTGAACTTCCACGTCTCAAGAGATTTTGAAAACTTGAAAATACTTCAAATATCATCATGAGAAGAGAATACTTACCAAAATCATGATTTCCGAGTACTGCGCAATGGGTACCACAGTCATTCAGCACTGGTACCATTTGTTCTCCTTTCGTGAAGGTACTCACTAAAATTGAATACTGAATTAACTCTGGCATATTAAAAAAAACAGTGAAAATAACACTTCCAACTTCTATATCTCTATGAATGACAACTTGAGAATATTGTTAAAAAAAATAAGTATAATGAAATACTTATTTACTCTTGTTTTTCTGTAAGAGACTTGCTGTTTCTGAATTGAATAATGAAGGTAATGGTAGTATTCCATTTTCAATAAAGAAAGTAAAATTTTCAGAGATATCTATCCAGATGATGTGGTTTATATATAAAAAAAAAACATTAGGTCTTAAACCGACCCTTGTGGCACACCCGACTTTATTTCAATAGGTTGAATTTGGAACCTCCAGTGTAAAATAATTCTATTGAAAACTGTTTACCCACAACAACAAAAATACTGCCTCTTGAAGTGGGTTTCATTAACCAAATTAGCATCATCAGGAGATGACTGAAACTGAATCCTACTGCTATATTATTGTTTTTATATGCATCTAAAAGAATCAGCACCTCACATAATGAGGGTCATTAAAGCAATTCCTAGTAATTCGTTATTGTTCTGACATCTGAAAAATGTCGTGTACATTAGGACACATATAGTTATGTCTTTTACAGCAACGAATTCTTGGTAAAATTCCTATACTTACGCATACTGGGCGAGAAAGCGTCGCCGCTGAAAAGAATAAGGGGGTGCAGGTGATGAAAACTCTTCAGGGCTGCGCTAAATCTCGCAGCACCCCCCACGGGTTCGGGCCCGGATCTCGGTTCGACATTGTACACATCGTTGAAGTGGAGGATGACCAAGTTTTGCGCCATCGCGCCTCCAGACAGGGTGTTGACGGCCCTTCTGCCCGCTGCTCGCACTTCCAACGATGCCTGAGAAACCAATAACAATAAAATATATTCAGTCTGTTCTGCCCCTGTGCAGTGCCCCCTGTTGACTGGAGGGAGATTGACAAAGATGATCTTTCTAGTGTGGCGCAAGGAATTAGTAACAAGTCTATTCAGAACACAAAACTAGTAATGACACTAAAAAATATATAAACAACGATCACGTAGAAAAGAAATGCTTCGTTATTCGTAGAAAGACTGTATGTTGATAAAGTAAAGCCTCATAGTTGGATAAAACCTTTACGAATTTATTTTCCAATCGTCAAAGTTTGTTTACTAATATTTTATATGTATATATGTGCCATATAGTAGAATCTAATTGAATCATATAGTTATCATTTACCTTTAGAATGAATTTTCATTACATCTATTTAGATTATCGTTGACACTATCAAGTTTGTTACTGTGATTTCCCTCTTTCCAACTATGGCAAAACTGGTAGAAAATCGTATTGTGCTCAACACAAACCAGTTCGGTTTTCTGGAATTATTCACTATTTTATATGTGTATATAATTTTTTTATTCATAAAACGTAAAACGTGTGTTTGTTTTTTCTTTATTATATTCAAATAATCATTGATACGCTGTGTATCAGAAATGGTGAATAAATATTATTATTATTACCTTGTGTTGTAAGAATATTTTGCACAATGTGGCAACACTGCATTACGTACATTCGGTTTATTTGTATTGAAAAAATCATAAAGGAAAAAAGTCTGACTTTATTTGTTGAATATTTTCGTTTCAAAAATCGATATTAAAAGTTCATTGGGAAAATTTATTGTCATCGATTTTTTTAATGAATGGCTCTATAATACCAAAAAAAAAATGCGTTTTGCCCATCTTTTTAACATCGAATGAGTTGCGACATATAGGTAGGTACTCGATAAATATCGATAACAACATTTTCCACTTTTGAGTTTTATCAAGGCTATTCGTTGGAGTGGTGGTGCTAACATTATATCAAGTTAGCAGAACCACTCATAATAATAATAATAGAATATTGATTGACAATTCCTTAAAAAATATATGGCTAACCAGGAGAAGTTCATAATTCTTTCCTGATATCGATTTTTGCAATGGAGATACAGTACAAATCAATTCTATTTTGTAACATTTATAAAATTATCAAATATATGTATTGCGGTGTTGCCACGTGGTGCAAAATATTCTTACAACACATGACAAAAAACGTAATAATTTTCAAAGAAATGCGGTTTGAGATTTTTTTAATGTGGAATTACAATTATTCGACAAATATTGGTGCCAGAAATTTCAAAATTTGAGTTGACTGGAATTTCATTAGAAGATGTACCCCTAATAAAAAAAGTAGTGGCGTGACAATTATTTTTTTGCAACAAGAGCTGTCTACTTCAAATTGAAGGAGTCTTACCTGCGTATAGGTTAACACATTTATGAAAAAATGGTCATAATCATTCATAAAGTTCAATACAGAGGTATTCTTAGGACTTTAACTAGGATATTTGCCCAATATGTTGTTGAGTCAATATCATCTCTAAAAATTTCATAAAATTACTTAACCCATTATGAAAAAGATAGAGATTTTTAAAAATATAACAGTTTATAACCGTTGTGTCTATATTGTCTAAGTTTATCTGTAGGAAATTATAATAAATCTGTCACAATAATAAACAAAATAATATTTTTATATTGATTGATTTATATCTGTTACACAATATTTATTGAGTATTTCTTTTTTCAAAAAAACTGAGAGTTTCTGAAATGTTTCCAAAGCAAGTGTAACCTATATTGAAACCTCATCAAACATAACCAAATATTTCTAAACCATTTGGTTCATTATTATAAAAGTATCAATTTTATTTCTATTTGAAGTTATTGAAAACAAAAATTAATGATGACCCCAAATCATTTGTTACCTTCAATTTATTGAAAATCAGAACCCAAACACAACAAACACATTTATAATTCAACAATCGACAGTGCAGTTTCAACCTGCCATAGGGCTCACCAGTGGTACTAGGCTGAATCATAAATGTGCCGAAAGTGGGGTAACACATGGAAGATTGATCAAGTTTCTCCTATGAGGTTGTAAAATCGCAGCTTATTCATAAGACTCACTTTTCTATCTCTCTTAACCATTGTTATGATATCCTTAAAGTTCTCGCAAAAATTAGAAGGAAAACTAACAGCACCTCTCTTAAAAGCAAAAACTACACATATACTTTTAGATGGGGCTCCCGACATCTGTGATCAATTATCAACAATAAGAGAACTCTTGAGATCACAGATTTATATATGATTATATTCAAAGTACTGGAAATAATAGATAGGTCACAATTATCACCATCCTTCATCACACGTGGTCAAATTGATTATTCACCAATAAACATTCCATTAAACATAAACATTCAAATCATTATGAATAATTAGTATAATTCAGATAGCTTGCAGTCATCAAGAATTGTTTATTTAGTCTAGAATCAAAGCAATTTTTCACATTTACCTATATAAAATGAAGATACATAAATAGATAGATAAAATATGTTAAGCATAATCGATATTTATATTATTTTGTAGAAATTTTCAATTACAAAATTTAAATTTCTACATAAATAACAGGAAATATGGTCTCGAGATATAGTAGTTTCTTGAAAAAAATAACCAATTTGTTTTAAATAGATGATGATTTTCAGGTATAAGATTTGAAACATCAATTGCAAAGTAAATATTTACTTCAAGGTCAATTTCTAAGGTATATCTGAATTTTTCTTGATGCCAACTTGAAGTAGGTCTATAGAGTTTTAATTGTTGAATACTTGTAGAAATTTTAAAATACAACTATCAAAGCCTGTTATAAAAAAGTATTCAAAAAGCACACGTTGCAAAAAGGTTTACCAAAAAAAGGGTTAAAAACTTACTCTAGTACATACAATACTTTGTAATACTTCTAGATAAAAAAAATTATTGACCTCAAAATGTCAATTGCCTATATCAGAGTATTTTAATATTAACTCTAAAAGAAAAAACTAATTCACACAGGACAATTGAAGACACTGATACTGAATCGATTGAAATGTTAAAAAACTGTGTCCATGTAAAAATATTTTTGTACGTTAGTGGGATAGATATAGCTTTAGGCTAAGTGGCAGCCTTGATCATTTGGCAGCGAAAGTATGAAGGCCAAATTCTAGATTCTCAAAATAGTCACTCTGATAAATTCTAAATATTACATATTTAATTCAAGTTCCAAGGCAAAATGTGTCTGGGGTCATGGCCAACAATATGTTTCATATAATAATGAAACTCTATTTAGTCAAGAATGGGGCAAAAAAAGTTATATTATTCAAAAATAGGTGACAAATTTTTCGTCAAAAGATTTGTAAAAATTCAAAATCACAAACCTGTTTCAACCATCCGACAACGCTGGTAACCTTACTGGTAACTTCCGGGGGTACTTCGATGCTATGTTCTTCGACGAGTGAGCTCCATTTCGCCCTGAGAGCCGCCTGTGCCGTGAAACTAGCCATTTGATAATCGCACTTTTTTTAATTTATTCAATAGGATAATAGCAACTTTTGATTTATTAAGAAGTTATTATGTAAATCATGGGGGATCGAGATGGAACTTAACGGACGGATATAATTCAACGTCAAATACGGAGAGGCTATTGCTAATGTTGCAGGTGTAAGTCAGACCTCATCAGAATATTTAAAATGCTCTAATTTCACCTCTTCATTTACAGTACACTCTCCAAGTTTCACTTTACTTTTAACCGCAAGGTCAAACAACGGAAAATTCATTCAAGTACGACCCAGAAACATTTCGGTTTAATTGATGGTAATTGTTCTGGGGACGAATTAGAAATTGTATTATCAGTTTTTTAAAGGACATCGGTTCAAAACGTCATAATTTTCATCCGCATAACGGAGAGTCATCTAGCAATCGATTTTGAAACTACTTGTTTATTCATATGCGGTGAAGTTAGCCGAGCCAAAATGAAGAATTGGCCTTTTAGTTTGAAGCATACAGCCAAGGTCAAGAAAAAAATTTATTCTGAACCCAGTAAATGGATTTTCAGTGAGCTTTTGAGAGTCCATTCCCACATATCACCTTCAGTCGTTAATCCAAAATCTATTGAGGTTATATATTATAACATCTTCACGGAGTAATGAATAGCTAGGTTTTATAATTCACAAATATTCAAATATTTGTTGTTACAATTGTCTATTGTGATATTTTTTCCTTATGACAATCTAAAACGTATTCTTCGGTTGGGCAGTATTTTAATTAGTTCTAGAAGATATGTTAATGTGCAGGTTTCCCAAAATTCGAAATCAAAACAAAAATGAAAATTAATCTCAGAACCTGTCAACTTTTCAGTAAAAATGCATGTGTATTTTCTATGAACTCAACAGGGATTTCAGTTCAATTGCAATACTCAATGCAATGCAATACTCTTTTCGACGCCTGTTTCACCAAACAATTTGGCGTCTTCAGGAGTTGAAGAAAAGTAGTGCTTAAATCTGAAAATGATGGTCTATGGTAATGTCTAATACAGAATTCTACCGATGATGATGATGATGATATTCAAACTAAGAATATCTGATTGTAATAACTGAATGTGAAATAGGAAACATATTATATTTATTGTTTTGGGATAAGCTGTTTTGAGTGGTTTAATTGTGACTATGTGGCATTAATGTTACATGAGTAACTGAAAAATAGATAAAATAAATTACTTTAGCTAACGGTAAGCACAAGAAAACAAAAAACAGCTGCCAGGACTTTGATTTTATTTTACCTTCTGGCTTAGTTCTCATATATCCGATAGACGTCGTATCTGGACGATGAACTTGTCTATCTCACACAGCTACCATAAATATGTTGTGTTCCATTAATGGTATAAATTATTATTTCTCTCTTGGATAAAACCATCACTTTTTCACTCAAAATGTCTCGGTATAATCACTGGAATAATCAATTATTAATGAAGTTTATTTCTGATAAACTCATTAGAAATTAACATTGATATGCCCACAGATGGTTATATAGGAAAACTGTAATCCTATTATAGGTTGGCTTTTGGCCAGATAGCCCACGTAGCAGGCATGACAAAAAAAATGAGTATTTCCTAAATCCCGTGGTTCTGGGGGGGACCACTCCATATTATATAAACATACGATATATATCTACGTTTGGTACAGTTCTGATTGAGCATTCAAAGGAAATATGTTCCATGTGTAAAACAAGACTCTTGTACTTCCGTTAGTTAGTTAGTTATTACGATAATAAAATGAGCACTGGTTATAAAGTAGAGCCAATTCTGAGCTGGGACCAAAATTAAGAAGAAGAAGTAATTTCCGTGGTTATTTTGTTTTTTTTTAGTTTTCGTTGATGACGTCACAATAATCATCCATATATTCGTATTTTCCATTATCCATTTTTCGATGAAAATAATGAAAAATGATATGTTTCCACATAAATATAAGGCAAGCTTGTGTCATCATCCTAGCTATTTTAATAAATCGAAGTCAAATGGGTGTGTATACTAAAAATTAAAAATATTCTTCGAAATTGTATTCACAACCAAACTTTTTTAGACGATAAAGAATTCTCTCAGCCCGAAATGTTCGAGAACAAAAATGTCACTTTGGAAAAAGTTGATCGCGAGAAAATGACTGTGGTTGGTAGACATTGGATTATTATGAAATATTTTCTTGGAGTTTCATATGAAAAATGTTTTGTTATTACAGGGTGACTTGATTCTTCGATGTCCTTCGAACACCCTGTGTGAAGATCTGAACGAACCGTGTATAAAGTGTGAATTAAGTAATAAATGTCGCTACGGTGCCCTCGTGAACACCACATGTCGAGTAGCAGCGCAAGTAAATTGCCGAGTAGGTATGATTTTTTGCATAATATTACTCATAGTCCACACGACTAAGCAAACTTCATGTATATTTTATTCTAGGGCCCCACACAGTTTGAAAGGACTTTTATCTGCAGGTATTGCTATCAGACCGATCACTGGGAGCACAGCTGTAATCTTTTAGCAAACTGCAACTCTGTCGCAGCTCCAAGGGCACTTTACATCACCAACTGCACCGTTAAAGATGATATTTTATGCCTGGGTAAGTTCCCAGAATGGAATTAACAATTAACATGAAAATAATATGTTTAATTTTTAAGGCAACAGAAGATTCCTTAAAAAAATTCAGTGCAACTGGACGGGGGGCTATCGGTGGGCAGTCTCCTTGGCTCTGAGTATAGCTCTAGGCGGCTTCGGTGCTGATAGATTTTATTTAGGGTATTGGCAGGAAGGCATTGGAAAGCTTTTCAGTTTTGGAGGTCTGGGAGTGTGGACCATCATAGACGTGATCTTGATATCGCTGCATTACTTGGGACCTGCCGACGGGTCTCTGTATATTTAATAATTTAACTGATATTTATAGTAACATTTCTTTTTAATAAACACCAAATCTCAGTTTGACTATGTTTTGTCCACGATTGATAAGAACTTGAAGAAAATGCTATGTGTGTTCTTTATTTGAACTCCAGATAATATTCAAAGTGAGATGTATACAATATAAATTTTCATATAATACTCGGTATATGCAGTGATTCCAATATAGCATATTTCTTAAAAGTTTGTATTTTTTTATATATAGGGTTTTTCAGGAGGTTGCAATGTTGTGAAATAGAACCCACTTCAAGTCTTCATAATACAATACTACACAAGTTGAAAAGACAACTAATATAGTATGTTTAGACATGTAAAAAAAAAATTTACGCACTATTTAAATTCACATTTAAAATATAGTAAAAACTAGCTACAAAGGTGCCATTTCATTAAATTGTTAAATTGTCCAACTGCACCAAAAACATCATTTATTTTGTAAAATGCTTGGCTTCATTTCATACAGGAAACATGAAATGTGCCTGTGTACAAGCTAACAAGTGCCTGCTTCACCTTAAATTTAATTTTTTTAATTGAAAAGTTTTCCCATTCTTGTGGAAGAGTATTATATATTTTGCCATACAATGCTTCGGATTGTTTTTTAGTATTCACAAAATTCATTTTAGCTGTTCTAATGATCTCTTTGCTTTTGGTATTGTATTAGTGCTCCAGTAGTGTATTTATTTTTATGAACGTATAATATACCTTCGATTATATGTACATAACCACTGAGTGATTGTAAATATCAAGCGAGCCCAAGTTTTTCAGGGATTTGACGGACTTCATTCAGCTCTGCAGAATCAGTTTAATAGAAATGCATCAAGTTATCAGCATTGCATGGAACTTGGTGGAGATAGTTTGAGTGCTCATAGTTTGTGTGCTCATTTCATTATTCATATCCAGGACTACATTTATAAAAAAAGTCATTGAACTGCTCTGATGTAAGACAAGAAGAGCTATTCCTATGATTATTACTACCTATGTTTTTATTTATGTAACCATAAATGAGGAATCATCTGCATAAAGCAATGTGTCTGTAATGTTAACGTATAATGGCAAATCATTTAGATACAAAATAAACAGAAGAGGACCTAACACGGATCCTTGGGGAACTCCATGATGAATTTTTTGAATGTTAGATGTTGAGAATAATATATTGTTTTCTACCAGATAGGAAATATTTCAACAATTTCAATGCTAAACCTCTTATTTCGTATTTTTCCAGCTTATTTAGAAGCAGGTCGTGGCATACATTATCAATGATACAATCATTCTCTGAATATTGAGACAGTGGTTCAACACTAAAACCTGGATTTTGTCCAGAAAAGTAAGAACCAAGATGCACACAATATTCCTGGTGTGTTTACTGGGAAACTTTCTCTATGTGAAATATTCTGTTAACCTGCGGGCAAGCTTGATAAAGAAATAATAAAGATATGTAATAAGCATTTATAGTGTTGTCATGAAAATTGCAAACTTGTTACTTTTCCTAGCCGATGTTACCTCTGGCCGGTATAACCCAGACTGAAATCTGTAAATCATGGTTCATAAGTTTAAAATACTGATACTTCCGTCAGCTACTATTCGCAACGAATTAATCTACATAAAAACGAACATGATGGTGGTACACACAATTATCTGACTAGAATGAGATCCCATATCGCTATTCCCAATAATAGATTAACCTCTACTTATAATAGACTAACTGGTATCAGATTATTCAACACTTTACCAGACTTATCGAAGAAGCTCCAAGTACAAGAAAACAATTTTATAGTTATGTTTTTGAGGCATAAAAAAGGTGGATTCAATCAATTTGTACTTTTTAATACCCTTATTTTCGTACACATAAGTTTCCTAATCTTAATTTTTGGCAGATACTGAACTGCAGTTCATATGTAATTACAAATTAAGTGGAATTATTGATCTGACCTGGTCACTTCGTCATCACAGTTGTATTTGTTACTTTAAAACTTAAAACCAAGTTCTTACAAAGTGAAGTAAAATAAAGTAAAAGACTTAAAAGAATGATCACATTTAGAAAAATGAATCTTAGCATACAAGAACAATCTCTTCCAATAAATATCGATGCAGTTCTTCGTCGTCCATAGACTTAACTTCTTCGCTATAAATCTAAAAAGAAATTATTCATCTACCGACAGTAATTTCATATTCAAGTCAACTCACCAACAGTATTCCTTCGTTCTGCTTCTCCAAAAGCCTCAATTTCAGCTCCATGAGTCCGGAAGGAATAATTTCCTTCACATTCTTTAGTCTCGTATACTCGTCCATAACCTCCATATGCAACACTTTGTATATGCTTTTGTTGTAAGCTGTTATTCCCAGGATATTCAATCCGGGAATTTGACACGACATCTCATACCTACGAGCAGCGGTAAAAGCAGAAGTACCATCTTCAAATGATAATTACCCACCTGTTGATAGCTGTTCTAAATTTTATGTGTTTGGTATTGTCGAAGATCCTTTGCAACACTGGTCGTTTTCGCAATTGGCGACTCTGATCGTAGGGCATATCGGATTCTGGTTGAATGTTGAATTCTCTGAACATGCCGCGATCTTCATAAAACATACAAGCCAGGAGGAGGTTCAGTCTGAGTTTCGTTGGAGAGTCAGTGGCTGAAAAAATGGAAATATCAATTTTCAGCATTCAAATTTATTGAACTAGAATGACAGACAGGCTTTGAAGAAACATGAAATACATAATGGAAGCTTGCACATATGTCTATCGAAATAGAAACACTTTAGCTGCTAACAGAGCCTATCATAATCACTCTACTCGGAATGCCCACTTATTATTATCTAGTCAACATCGCACTGTTTTGAGTTTCAAGACTGCAAACTTTTTAATAAACTCCCCGACAATATCAGAAATTCTAAAAATGTACACATTTTTAAATCAA
>WOGO01005277.1:0-12557 GCA_015342085.1 Leptinotarsa defecta | reverse complement strand
AACATGGAAGCTAGTTGTTCGGGAACCGTGAAGCGTCCGAAACTGTCAGCATTAAATATAAATGAAAGAACAATTGTTATGAATGTTTATAATTCTTTAAAGATACAATATCTGCCCGAATTGAAAAGTAAAGAGGAAGTATTGCAAAAATGCGCGTGTATGACCGGCCGACAATTTGTAGAATTTTACAGGAAGTCAAGGAAAACAACAGCTTTTTAGAGCCCAAAGTATCCTTTGACAGAAAGTGTTTGGTTATAAACAAAGTTAAGAATTATATTTATTAAGAGAACAGTACACTCTTTTTATGTAAAAAACGAAATACCTTCATCAAATAAAGTTTTGTCAGTTATTCGTGAAGCCAGTTTTTCCCTGATATAAGAAGTGGATTATGGAATATATAACAAGAGCTGAACTTCGCTTTTGGAAAACAAGATAGAAAGAGCATGTTAATAGAAAAATCAGAAATTGTAGAATAGAGAAGAAACTATTCAAGAGAAAAGAAAGCCAGAACGCTGGGTAAATCTATTTCTTATTTGAATGAAACATGGGTCATTGAGGGTCATACCGTCTCGAAGGTTTGGCAAGACCAGGACGTCAAAAGTGGAAGACAAGCCTTCATGGAAGGTTGGTCCCCTGGTTTCAAGGAATATTTGTAGCCATCGTGGTTCAACCCCCAAAGATGTGGATGTTACCGTTTTAATCTTAAATGGGGAGGGGTGTCAAGTGGCACATAATTTTTATTGGCGTTCAATTCTGCTGTTCAACTGAGATAATGGTTATTGTAATTCTCTCGTACTTATTCAAATTACTTCTAGTATGATGAGGTCAGGATAAAACATTTCTACATTCAAAAAACTGCACCTTATATTTGATTTTGTCAATTCGTAAGACGGAGGCAGATTTTCTCTTTCGAAATGTTAAGATAAGTATCTGTATAAGTTTCCTAGCTCTTTTTTTTGGAAGGGAAAATTATTAAATACAAGTTACTGATGAATAGCGCATTTTCCTTTGTGAAGAATACGTTGAATTTACGCGTTGATTCCTCTGGTTAAATCAAAAGTTTGCCCTTTCTACATCTATATAAAGGTCTTCATTACAATTTCAATTGTTTTCAGATTGTAGAAGTGATATTACCAGAAAGTTCAATAGAAAAGTTTGCGTTTTCTATTAAACAATCTGTTAACATCTGTATTTTTTTTCAAAGGTTGCCCCTTTCCTCTCATGCAAACCTACGACTTTGTAGGTACGTGTGGCAGATACCCAACAGAAGAACAACAACTAACCCAGCTAATGCCGCGTAGAGAGTTGAAATAAAACCGTCAGGCACTTGTGCAACGTCTTCGATTTGAAAGATTCTTCGCAAATTATTTCCCACTATGAAAAGCAGAAATTAATTTCTTTGGTCGGGTCGACCATGATGAAACTGCAGTTTTATTGAGCATCACAAAAGAAAATCTCATCTTCGTAACATGATCATATATTCTTATTTGCTCCCTAAACATATTATGTAGTTGATATTTAGTGATGATTTCAATGCGGAATTATTCTTCGAAGGACAATTTCAAACATCCACCACTTTTAATTAGTTGAACAGAACTGGATGGTTTCAATCCAGATTATTTTATATGTAGAGTTTATCATTCATATGTTGAAAATATTTTAATTTATGAAGAATCTCGTAGATGTAAATGTCTTACGAACAATGTCTGCCGCTTTTCGTAATTGAAATTTGTTCAGTAATCAATTGACTGTGTAGTAGATGGAAATTATTGACAAAAATGATCTGTTATCATTATCTTTTTAGAAACATGTATTTTCATATCAATTATTTATTCATTGTTAGTCCATTATATGTAATGTACAACATTTGCGTCATAATATTGTAGATTAGAACCCACATACTTGTACTCGTGGTGAACAAAAGAATGAGCCAAACTCTTATTGTTATAAGTAAGTAATCAGTATGGTTATTGAACATTAACGAATAAATACGTATTGTTTCTTATCATTATGAAAGAAAGACTGTGCTATTATTGGATAACTAAATATTTATATCGAGTTATGAGAAAATAATGATTTCATTTTGGAATAAAAATGTTTATGAAATTAGAATTCGTATGTAATCTATTTAATGGATACTTTGCGTGCCTAAGCACAGTCAGATTCGTGATTGTACTTCTATAATTTAAAATAAAAATATATGTAATAAAAATGAAAATCAAATATATTTTTGCATATTGTAAATTGAAATTACAATTTTACTCTTTGAGCATTCTGTTCAGCAAATAAATTTATGGCCTTGTCATTATTTAACTCGTTTCTGGCCCATAAAAAATCGCAAATAATTTTTTATTAGTTTTAGTTTGCTAAAACTTCGCTCACAGCTTGCGGATGTAGTAGGAAGCGTAGAGTAAATTCGAAAAGCAATATAAATATTAGGAAAAGCATCCTGCAGACCATCCATTAGTACAACGAAAAGGGAAAAAATAATATCTTCTTTCTGAGTTTCTATATTCACCCGATTGAATTAGGCAGCTAAGAGATGACCTGCCACGTACTTAGCTTCTGGAGCATGAGAAGTTTGCTCACTTCTTCTGAGGCTTCCGCTACTTCTGGCAAATTATTTGATAGGACGTTCACAGCAATATGTGACTACTAACTTTCAAATTTGATTTAACATATTTTTCATAATGTTCCACCTAGTAGTGGAACATGTGAATCATTTCAAATATCTTCCTGGCATGAGGAGGCAGAATGAACACCTACAAGATTTGAGGATTGAGCCAAGTACGGTACGAACTCGGCCAGCTCATTCCTTTCTGCGATTCGACTTGTACTCCTTTATAGAGGCTGACCATCTCTTTATTGGTATTTATAGAGTAGGGAGGATGATTGTAGGCCCACAGCACTACGTCTACATGTGACCCATTGTACATCTTCCTGAGGAGTTGTCCTCCTAGGTCATGGCCTATCCCATCCATTCCAGGAAGGTGGACAGATCACTAGGAGACATCTCCTTTATATCGGCAGGTATAGGCCAAGACTCGCCGAACACACACTCTCTTATTGACGATAACTCCGGACACTCGCATAAGACATGCCAGACAGAGTCATCTTCCTGTTCACACATCCTGCATAGAGGTATGTCCACTAGCCTCATAATATGGAGGTGTTTCCTTAGTTGACAGTGATCAGTCAGAAATCCTACTGTTGAGCATAGGTTTTTCTTGGTCATCGCCAGATATTTCTTCGGCACCAGTTTCCCAGGTTCGCCTAGGGTGATTCTGGCAAGACTGCATCCGTTGATTCCATCCCATCTCTTTAGGGATTGAGCATGGGTGTGACGTTTGGCTAGTTCCGCAATTGTCGAAGTCATCATACCGTAGGTGTCATTGGGTCCTAAAATTCTTAGTCCAGCCGCTTCCTTGGCTAAAGAGTCGGCAATACTATTACTTTCACTCCTGTCGTGCCCTTTAACCTACCCCAAGATAATTTTATTACTTACCGAGGTTTTGGCTAAATTTTGGTGGCACTCTAGTACTAGTCCTGAGGTAACACGTTGTCTATTCAAAGCTTATAGGGATTGTCTACTATCAGTGCAGATTGTTATGTTTTTGCCAGAAATTCCGTTATTTGTTTCGTGGCGATTGAGATACCAACCAGTTCTGTTTGAACCATGCTGGTATTCTTCCTATTCTCCACTCATTCCTTAGGCTTAGTGATCTGGAGTAAACTCCACATTCTGTGCGTTCTTTGGTTTTTGAACCGTCTGTATATATGCGCATTGGTATTGCGTATTGTATTTGTAGCATCTGACTCTGTGTTCTGTTTTTTTTTGTATTTTGCAGGATTTATTAAACACAAACCGACCATATTGTAACCATTATCGTAAGATTGGCCACGACATAATAGTACACATAGACAGACAACAAAACACTGTCGGAAAAAGAAATCAACGAGGTAGTTGATCCCAATAGAGATTTTTTTTTTCACCGTAGTGTGCGCTGGTCAGGCCCTATCCCCCGAAGCCCTGATACATTCGGGAGGGTGCGCCAGCATTATCAACCAACGACCACTCCCCACACCGTGGGGTAAGTGATCATTGGTTCGAGAATCATGTGCCCTGTGCAAGCGCAGTGTGCCAAGAATGACAGCCTTCTGCATCTGTGTGGCTAAGATATCTGCCTTAGTGCGGCAAGCCGGTAGGATTTTAAGATTTGAGAGTAGAGAGGGCACCATTCCACCAAGGACTCCAATAATCGGAACAGCCATCTTGACAGAGTGGTCTGGATAGAGTCTGCGGAGTTCGAAGAGAAAATCTCGATATTTTATCCGTTTTCCCTCCTTTTTTCGGACGATATTCGTCTCGCCAGGAGCTGAAAACTCCACGACAAATATCGTTTTGGTCTGGTGGTCGAGAAGAACTACATCAGGCTCATTAGCTTGTATGAGCCTGAGGGTGGGGAACGAATAGTTCCAATGAATTCGGCACTTCTCGTTCTCCACAACGGATTCAATATCCTCCGGAGCGTAGGGCAACACCGGTGTCTCGTCAATGCAGTGAGAGTGTCTTAGATGGTAATATAGCACTCTTAGGGCCGCGTTATGTCGATGGATATAGGTCGATACCGCACTCTTTTTTTATTATTATTATTATTATATCAAAATATTCATTTAATTAGTCAAGTTTTTATTCCCATTCTCCATGAAACTACCCGTGTGATGTATTTATTCCCATTTAATTTTGGTTGATGCAACTAGTTTTCCTTTATTTTCAGTATTTTGATATTTACACTTGTTCACAAAAAGGATTTGAAGCTTTGATAACTTCTAATTATTATATGCTGGCGCTTTCGATAGCAGGCTCTACTCAAACCTAGAGAAACACCAATACAGAAGATATTAGCTGATGTAACCCAAGTACAGGCAAATTTAAAGAGACATCCGGATGAAAGGAGAGGACAAATACCTGAACTAAGGCGTTCTTTTCTTATAAAAGAACAAACAAGAAGATAAAACGTTCAGTTTGAGTATAACCATGACGATGTAGGCACATCCTGCTATCGAAAGAGCTCGCATATAACAATTAGAAGTTATTAAAGCTTCAAATCTTTTTTTTGAACAAGTGTTATTGTTAAAATCCCATTTAATTGTATGATCTACAATTTGGTATTGAAAATCCATGGGATTTATATTTTTGGTAAAAGTTATTTTGAGGCAGTTATCGTGATATAGGTATATGCTTCTATTGCCACTCCAATATTGTTGAAATAAGTTATAACAAATAATGATCCCAAGTGACTCCCCTGTGGCACACCTAATATAAACACGAAAGGTGATTCTCCCCACAACCTAGTGAGAAGGTTTTTACACAGAGACGATGACGCAAGAATAAATGGATAAGAAGAAACGAAATCATTCATATATATATATATGATAGATTCAGCAAACAATTTATTGTGAGATTTTCACTACATACCTAGTTTCACAAAAACGCAACACGTGTTTCGCTATACAATACTTTCTTCAGGCTTCAGGTACCAGAAATTAGGGATTTAGTAGGGTAATGTCAACTTGGTTGGTGATTCAATTGTTGAGAAAGTAGTGTTGGTGTGTAAAATCGTTGTTCGTGTTGGATAGTGGAAAAAATTAATTCGCCTATTTATTTATTTACATTTACAAAATAATGCCAAGTTATGACAATTACCCGCCAAAGGAATCCCATTTCTTTTGACTATCGCATGAACAACGAATCGCTAAAAAGAGTGCATAAATTCAAAGGCTTAGGAATAGCATATGATTGCAAATTATCATTCTAGAAACATATTGAACATATAAGAAATACCGCAAATACTGCCCTAAGATTCACTTTAAGACAGGTTTCTCTTTTTAGTAACATAGATTCCATGAAAGTAATTACTTTATTTGACGCTAGTGTGATCTAAACTCGAATACGGTTCTGTAATTTGGAATGGAGAATACCAAACAACCTAACATGAACTAAAAAAATACAGAACAAATTTCTAAGGTACCCATATTATAAGAAATATCGTAGTAGACTCGATTACAACAGCATTAGAACATCACAATTAAGAACTCAATTTGATATATCCTCCTTAGTTTACAGGCGAAAAATCTTTGCACTAATTTTTATATATAAAATTAATAATATGAATTCTGCAGAACTATTGTCACTATTACCAATTAATGTACCTCCCAGACCTACGCGTTCTATCCTTGAGTTCAAGTCTCCCTCCGTGACTTCTACAGCCCCCTTCTCAATGACTCGTCTGGCAAACGACAGCAATTTCTTGCAAGATATCGATTGGAAAATGTCTCTCATAAAATTCAGAATTTATCAGTTTAGCAATTAGGTTTTCTATTTTTGTTGTAATAAGAACTGCTCGTTGTTAGATAATAATACATCCCCATATTACATTATATTATATAACATATCATTTCAAGTGCTTGTATATTCATGTATATTTCTTATAAGTCATCCTTGTAATGAGACCACCAGGACTGTTAGGGTAAAATAAATAAATAAATAACTACTCTCATATGTCACTCTCATTACTGAATGAAAATATACCAATAAAACTGAAACTTCTCAATGGATCCATTACGATAAATAAAATTCTACAATTACTATGAAATATGTCGTGATGACGCTTATTATAGAGAGAAGGGTTGATCGATTTATCGAGAAAAAACCAGCAGCAGTGATTTTGGGTGACAAATACTTCAATTTTTTAACTGTAATCTTAAGTCTTCTGTTATGTTCCGATCCTTCAGGAAACTTTCCTTCGAGATTCATGCAGAAATCTATGAGTTTTTGGGGTTCTCTCGTGGCTGCATCGATGCAGAATATTATGACAGAAATTACTCCAACCTGGAACTGATAAACTAACTTCAGTATGATAAAAAAATACGTAATAAATTGTAGACATTCAAGAATTATCTCATGTCTTCTGAAGGTATTGAAGAAAGTAATAAATGTGTTAATAGAAAAACACATTCTATGCTGGACTATTCAAAATTATATAGCAAGGTGATATACATTCCGGCACATATATATAGTTGCGACCGAAAGGAATAGAGAATTAACAAAATAATTTGACTGCTCTATTAAAATGCACATGAGTGTGTTTGGTCAAGCTAATCAATTCACCCAATAGAAACGAAGCCAAACGCTCACCGTCGATGATGTGAAACGAAGGATTTCCTTGATCTAGCGACTGCGGTAGAAATCTGGTACCACAGCTATTGAGACCATCCATAATCGGGTCTCCTAAAACCATAGTGGGGAAGATTGACCTATGTCCCATCGAACAATAATGGCAATAATTCCTTTTATAACAAGGAAGCGAAATTATTACTGTTCCTCGTATCTAAAGCTAAAGCTGACTGCAAATAAACTTCTAGAGTACCACGTTCATTTATGCCGTCCTCCAAGAGTTCGCTGCGATCGTTTACTGCTTAGTGGATTCCCCACGCAAGATCCGTGTCCAACTCCCAGAGTCGAAATACGTGTTTTTAGCCCTAGTGGTGCAATTATTGAAATCCTTGTGGATTTAATCGTCAAAAAACTGGTAGGCATCTCCGAGAGACAAATTCTATTCGAAGGCAATGGTCTAACAACAGAGATTCCGTCAGGGTCTTGGTGAGGTGTGCTTTTCCTCACATTTCACTCATCGACATGCTGCATGGCAGCATTTTTATGCTCGATACATTGGCAGCGATGGCACTGGAATAAAACTTGTTTACGCTGCCGCTGCGGCTCTGCCCTCAGAATTAGGTTCTTACCTGATATCTTCAGTGGATGACACCCCAACCTAAAAAAGTGTGGGCGTATTTTTCATTCTTTTGAATGTCAGCCGAAGGTGCTTGATATCGTCAACTTTGTAACTTTTCAGGTCGTCCTTATTCAGGACAATTGGTTCAATGTTTTCCGGGATGCCTCGGATTAACGTACGAAGTGGGATCTCTCACTTCGAGGGTTATGTTAGGTTAGGTCAAAAGTGAGTGGGTCTATTCGTCACTCCACCACAACCTGTAAGGTTTTATTGTGGCTCACGCCTATTCACACTCGACCAAATAATCCCAGCTTCTTAACGAAGTCGATTAGTTTGTATGGTGAGTGGTCTTTCAGGTCAGATGGTGAGTGCGGCTCTGCCAAACTCTGAAAACTTGATTCGGTCTGCAGCTTGGCAGGCACAAAGTATGTGCTTTGCTGTTTCATCATTTTCCAAATAGAGGCAACAGACACTGTCTTCCGACAGTCCTAGTCTCTGCATGTGATGATTGAAAACAGTGACCTGTGAGATGACCTGTTAGACATCGTAGTTCATCCCTACTATAGTCTAACAACTGTTTGGGATCAAAAGCTCCGAAGGGCGAATAAACGCCTCGGAGTGAGCCAATCCTGAAAGATTCTGCCAGAAGCCCATAAATCTTCTTGCCCTCCAGGTGTTCAATGTTTGTTTGGCAAAGCCCAAAGTGATGCCAATGACAGATTCTGGTCCGATAAAGCTGCTTGCAGCACCCTCCTTTACAAGGGAGTCAACAGACTCATTGTTTTCCAGACCAAAGACAATCTGTTGAGTCTTCCTATTGAGGAGAGTCGTTTTCGGCAATTTGCTACCAATTTAGAAGTTGCTTGGTAGGAGCCACGATCTTCCAATGAGGTTGGATTCTTCCAATCTCGCCGCACACAATTCAATGGCAAACATTTCCACTTAAAACACCTTCGCATAGGTTCCTAGGCTGGTTGATATCTCTGTCCTGGGTCTGCGACTGAAAACACCTGCAGCAGAACCTGAAGGTGTTTATGATCCATCTGTGAACCAATAACTATCTGCCCTTACTATTTCCTTCTCCTGGAGAATCTAGTCCCCTCTACTCGGGAACAGTATTTTATGAGGCAGTTCGTAGTTGACAGTTGAGGCATAAAGTCAGAGGACATTTCCAGAATGCTACCCTTCTTCTTTGGTCGATTGGACAACAGCCACATTAGGTTTCGCCTTGAAATCTCGTTTCATTTCTTCATGAACCTCAGGCCGATGGTATCACCAGGTTTCTTTGAGCTGCTGGTGGGGTAACTGGTAGTTGCAATCCGCTACCGCCATCCTGCAGACACGATGCCTATTTCCGCATTTGCAGGGTTGTCTTCGGTTTCAACGGAATACCGGCCAGCAGGCAGCCGGTTTGTTGATTCCATCATGCAGTTTTTCATTTGTGGTTTTCGGGCTTGTAAACTCTTCATTGGAAAGAGGCGTGAAACGAAAAGTTTATGTTCCTTAAAACACCGGTAGTTCTCAGGAGAACTAATGGTTAATGGACAGTTAGTTCTGAGAAGAACTGATGCGTTAATAGTTTCAAAAGAAACTATTAAATACATGGGAGAATCTATTAAATACATGGGAGCTCATGTTAGAAAATTAGCAGACAAAGCGGGAAAAGCCATAAGCAACATAAGTAGGATAATGCTAAACGTTGGGGGTCCTCGAGAAGGTAGCAGAAGAATTCTATGCTCAGTCGCCCAATCGATCAAGCTATATGTCGCAACGAATTGGAAAAGATCCATGGAAAAAAGGTGTACAGGAATAAATTACTTAGTCTTCAACAGAAAGCAGCCATAAAAATAGTGTGTGCATATAAAACAACATCAACTGAAGCTCTGTTGATGATTACAAGAACCTCCCAATAGATCTGCTGGCGGAAGAGAGAACATTGGTACCAAACAACGTATCAAAAGGGTTGGCAAGAATACAAATTATGGAAAAATGGTAACAATCTAGGGAGATAAACAATGGAAAGGTCAACTGGACAAGAAGGCTAAGAGACATAGAACCATGGATGAACAGAAAATGGGGAGAAGTGAATTACTTTCTCACACGAGTACTAACGGGGCATGGATGTTTTCAGGCGTATCTGTTTAGGTTTGAAGTGAGTGACACAGAAGAGTGCGAGTATTGCGGAATAATAGATATGGTAGAATATACAAACTTTGAATGCATACGTTGGGAAGAACTGAGACGAAACGCATAAATGACGACAGGAGAATTAACACCGGAAAACATGATAGGGAAGATGCTCAAAAGTATAGAAAACTGGGAAGCCGTTACTAAACTGACCAAGACTATCCTGACAAAAAAAATAACTAGATGAATAATAATGAAGTACTGAAGAAAAAGGAAGAGCTCTGATCCATCACTACAGTCTGCTATTCCGAAGTAATGTCCGAGGGCCAAGGGCGGTTCCAGAGTAGCCTGCTTGACTCATGAGTGGTTTTTTAGTCGGTAAAAATCCGACACTATCTGGTCAGAGAGCGACCAGGTGTCTTTCGAAGATTTTTCCACTCGTCGAAAAACAAACCTAAAAAGGTCTACAAAAAAGTCCGGAATATATACCATTCCATGTGACAGAGAAAACCCAAAATAACCATTTTTATCCACGAGAAATAATGGCTTATTTACAAAACGATTTTGAACAATACAGCATTATTCCTTATCCAATTAAGTATCTTAAATACATTGTGAATTTAATATAGATAAAATTTAGTGTCGGCATTGCCACGCGCAGAGCCGGGGCGGTTCGCTAGTAATAATTATATACTCACAAATGAGAATGATCTGTATACGATATCTGCTATATTCGACCTGGATCTTCTTGGTTTAATACTAAAGGCCACGGATGCAGTTAGAGTTGAAAGCACCAATAAACTCACGTGGAAAATCATAACTAAAAAAATCCAACCGAACAACCTATTTACCAGCTCTATTATTCGGTCCATCATCAGGTACAACTTCTCTACTTTGCGAATTCTTCCCATTATGTTGGAAACGTTGGTATCTGTTCTCATCAACAGATCGTTTATATCTATATATTTATGTTTGATGCAGATGAACAGGTTAGAGAGGATATTCGCTTGGAGTAATTCTGTATAAATTAGAAAGGAACCGACTCCAAAGTAACGTAAATTCGTTACAAAATCATGACTGTCAACCTGGAATATCAGGTTGATTAAAATTACGAATATAATACTGCATATTGCAAATGAAATGTTTCCATTGCCCAATATAGACATGTTAGTCATTTTCTTCGTATTCAGATTTTCGGCAGCTTCTAACTTTTGGAAATTCGAAAGCAGTTCTTTCCAATTATTTGCTTTTGCCGAGAAAGATCCCAACGCCGATATTACGAATAGTGCAACTCCAATGAAGTGGGTCGCCATTTGTAAAACAGTCAAAATTGATACTTTATTATGATATAACCTTTCTGTATTGAGATAAATAGCTTGGAATGTATAAACTGCTCCAGAGAAAATAGTTGCTGTCAACAGTAGTCTGAAAATCATGTTGGTTTTCTTTCGAGACAGTACTTGAAGTTTGAAGTTGTAGTTTGGAAGGACACAAAATAACGCTGCTAATTTTACCATGGGCTCAAGACACAATATACTTTTTCTACTATATGTTAATCTCATCTTTGTCAAGACTGCTATGAGGCATGATTTTGTTCAACTCAATTTCCATCCACTGGTGCGTCATTATGTATAACAAATGATGATTGGTTTTTCATGACTTGGCAATAATAGATTGATTTTGCTCTTAGGAAAATTAAAGGAAATTGAATCATAAGTTGGAAATTATCCATAAATCTATTACAATATTGATAATTTATAATTAAATTCTGTTTGAAAATATTTTCACTTGTATAGTATATCCATTCCCAATTGGAACGGCAATAAAAATAAGAGTACAGGCATTTCTTGCCTATGACCCCAAGTCGCCCAGATAGTTAGTAAACGTGCTATCAAATGTAGTTGAGGAATAAAGACTCGGCTAGCTGGACTGGCTGAATACTAATTTTTTGTCCGTTTCAAATATTTCTTTATCAGTGCCGTGTTTTAGTGCGGTTAGGTGAGGTAGTGAGTGGTTTTGCAAACCGATTTTTGAAAACTTTTTCTAGAGATCCCTAACACCAAACCCTAACACCAAACTGATATTTTTGCACTCTACGCGCGTTTCGCAAACAAGGTTAGCATCTTCAGGAGAAGCAAGTTAATACTAAATCTAAAGACAAGGGTTAGCTGTTAAATGATGATTATCCTAATTGATTTTTCGGTAATCAACTAGTGGAACCACCACCTGCAAATCAATTTGTCAATAGAAAAAGTTTTCAACTTTTACACCAAAGGTTCCAATCTCATCGGTTAAACCGATTTTTGTGAAAAATCTTAGTGTTTTTGGGTACTTTCATCAGTATGGCTTTCTGGAGACCTTTTGAAACAAATGATAACATTACGTGTGAGGAATTGTGTCAATCGACAGGGATCCGAAATTTGAAAATAAGGACTTAAATGTTCAAGTTCAGCAAGTAATTTTAAATATGCATGAATGCTTGAAGAAGGAAAACTGTCACACTTCACAGAATGCTATTGTGAATAGAATATGCGAGTTAACGAAACTATCTCGTTCGACAGTTTTTCGAATCATTAATAAGAAAATGTCATTGATCATGCAATGAAACGAAAACAAAGGAATAAAAAATTCGCA
>WOGO01005276.1:0-12559 GCA_015342085.1 Leptinotarsa defecta | reverse complement strand
TCTTTAAGATTAAGTACTGTGTATCTCAAAAACCAGAGCTAATAAAAATTTTTCATTGTTATTTTCGTTTTTATCACCCCAAAATTAGTAGAAATTGACTGATTTAGTGTAGGAAACATTCAAAAAATATTTTTTTGTTGTGTTGTGTTATCAGTAGCTTGCTGCGTCTCTCAGATTTTCAATCTCAAGCATCCCTAGAAAAAAAAATTCAATGAAGCCCAATCAGATGGTATGTTTGACGATTATGTAGTACCTCTCCTTCCAATCCATCGACCTGGATAGTGTATTATCAACAAACTTTATGCCCAAATATTTAGTTTTGGGGGATATTGAGTGTAGATTGGGCGTCCCATAGTGGAATTTCAATCACTTCACTATTGGATATTTTCACAATTTACTTGCTCATTAAATAAAAGATACATTCATCCACGAAACTTGGTGATGTACAACCAAACGGTTTACTCGTTCCTAGGTAGTAGTCTCTCATGATTCAACTTTTTTCGAAATATCTGCGTATTTTCCATCAAGGCAACGTAGCGTAGAACAACAACCTCAATATCTTCGTTATTGATTAATCCTGAGTAGTAACTTACAAGTATCGCAATATAAAGTGTGTAAAAGCCAAATGGAATGAATTCATTATTTCATTTACTGTATATATTTAAAAAAAATCCCAAAACACGTCAAATGAAGACTATAATTTGACAATCTTCGACGTAAAAATCCCACCCCTACCTTCAACCCCCGTCGAATGTCAGGTACAACTCCCAATTTTTTAATTGGGAAGTATAAGTTTATGATATATCGTTTGAAAGATCTCTTCATTCTCTATTCAAAAATGTTGTCGCTTTCAACAATAAAGATAAAAAAAATTAAAATCATGTGGTTACCGAAATTCGATAAAATACACTCAAAAACTGAAATGTAATGCCAAACGTAATGAAATGTAAAATACGAAAAGAACTATGGATGTTAACGAACTGGATGTTCAAAATGTTCTTCGCGAACGTCTTGGCAACATCCTAATCTCGAATAAAACTGTCATTATTTAACATATTAGGCGTGACCGACCTAATCGCAAGCGTTATTCGTTCTTTTAAAAGTCATTCAAATCTGAAGGTTTATTTTTGTACACATTGCTGCTGCTGAAACCATATCGTATTCACTGGAGCTTGAGGGTTACCTAGATCAGGATATAAATTTGCTAATCTTGGAATGACATCATTTTGAAGTAGAGCCAAATAATTATCGCCATTCAAGTTGCCCTCAATGAAACAGGGACCAATGATTGCCCAAACATTAACCGTTTTGAGGGTATTGCGTGTGTTCTTCTCTCATCCAGTGAGGATTTTCCGTTGACCAGTAGCGGCAATTTTGCCGATTAGCATGACCGTTAAAAGACAAAATACACTCATCAGAAAAAATTACGTCTTCTAATTGGATGATACTGTTATCCAACATGTCAATCATTTGCTCACAAAATCGTCTTCCATGAGCTCCTGAGTATGTATCATTATTTAGGGATGCATTTTATTTCCTTTCAATATGTTTACTGTCAATGTATGGCTAACATTGAATGTAGTGGATGCCTGTCTACTCGATGTATGTAGGTTTTCCTCAAACTCGAGCATCACATCTACATCTAATTTGTGTTCATCACTCATTGCATTGGCAGCTGCTTTATTTATCTGCTCCACATGACCAAGCTGCTTCTCTATTTTGCTTATTGTTTCTTGCGATGTGAGCGATAAATTAGAAAATATCTTATGACTTGAAGTTAATGAAGTTTAAACTCCAATTAAAATAATGATAACTAATGTTGTAACATACAATACAAGTTGACAAGGCGTTCAAAACTAATGTTGCCACGGAAATTATTTACAGATATTTAAAGGATACCATCTTAAAAGACGATTACTTTCTTATTATCAATACCTCAACATGAAATTAATTTTGAGTATATTGCAAAAATTTTTTAACGAATTTCAGTAACCACATGATTTTCATTTATTTTATTTTAATTGTTGCAATAAACTTGAAAGCGATAACATGTTTGAAAAGAGAATGAAGATACCTTTCAAACGATATATACTACACGTCTATATACTTGCCATTTGAAAAATTGGAGGTTTTATCTGTCATTCGTCGGGGGCTGAAGGTGGGGGTAGCATTTTTCCGTTGAAGTATGTCGATTATAATTTAAATTTGACGTGTTTTGGAATCTTGTTAAAATATCTACCGTAACCGAAATAATGAATTTATTCCATTTGTATTTTAAACACTGTATGCTGAATCATATTATGAACACAAAGCTGGGTTGTAACTTATTGATATAATGTAGCATCATATTCATGTCACATGATCTGATTCGATTCAATTGAATACTTTTAGGCTTCAGCAATTTCAATACATTAAACATTGAAAAAGATTGAATATTACTGAAGTTTTTTCCCAACACCAAGTCGTTATTTTTAACACTTCGGCACGTGTATTGATCACCAAGTGATCATCTTCAAAGAGGAAGATTAAACTCCTCTTTGAAGATGATCACTTGGTGATTGGAACACGTGTCGGGGTGGTAAAAATAACGATTTGGTATTGGGAAAAAACTCCAGTAATATTCATTACCACACCAAAGGTTCCAAACAGTGCATCATAAGAAAATAAAAAAGATCAATATCGGCACAAGCATTAAGTATTCGATTTTTATCATAGCGATGAAAGTAGACATTTTATCAAAGTCTACTCCAGAAATCTGACTGAATCATCAACTAACATTACAGTTTCCTATTTGACGCTTTTATTACTTTCCGAGAAATTTTCATCAGCAGGCATTACTGGTAATTACTCCGAAACGGAATTTTTCCTCGTGGAACCAAGTTCACTATTAATTGAAATTGTTGGACAATGTTCAGATTATGAACGTGAAATTGTTTCATAATATGAAGAGTAAATAGTATATTGTGAAAATGAATAGTGCTATCGACTTCCACCAAGTAACCAGTGATGTTTTCAAAATTAGTCATTTTTTTACATATAATTTTATTGTTATATCAATATTTGCTGAAAACTATTTTCTCCCTTCTCAGGGTTTTTCCTTTCATTTCAACAATTCTGTATTATTGCTTTTCCCTCTCACTCTCTCTCTCTCTCTCTCTCTCTCTCTCTCTCTCTCTCCCGAAAAATGTCCGTTATGAGTAGTTGATCATTAAACAGATATACTTTTTTCACAGTGACAGGAGAATGTTAAGAATTTAATGAAATGAATTACCATAAAATAAACAAGTCATCAATCACACATATTAGAATTTCAATAATTTTTACTTATGGAAGAAAAATTTCAGTTGCTTTTCTACCTCCCAATAAAAAGACATGAGACGATAGCTGGAAAATAAAAAAAGCTAAAAATACTGGTAACAGAATATTCGAATAAGTTATTTGGTAATGAATTGTTAAATTAACTAGAGAATAAGAAACGACATAAGAAACGTCATGTAGGCATCAACCCACTCGTCAGAACTTTTTCGTAATAATCATGGCTCTGTTGAGGCACTTGGGAAATATTCCGATTTCTAATGTAACATTAACTAGATGTCAATGTCTCTGATATATGGCTATGCAATAACAAATGGTCTCAGATTTACTACTGTGTGTTCCTGGGAAATTTTCTGGTTTTGATGCTTTCATTCAATAATTCAATTTCATTTATAGCTGTCATCAAAATAGAGCTCCTCAAAAGGATTGTATCATGTTAATAGTTGGGGATTGAGAATAATTTTTCCCTCTATTGATTTTCCAATGCTAGATGGGTACTATGAAACTTAACAAATGTCTACGAATTGATAGTTTTTTTTGTCAAAAAGTTATTTTTTTTAATTTTCAATTATGGGGAGTTTATGGGTATCTTTTAAATTTTTTCACACAATAGTATTGTATCTAATGACAAAGCTCTTTAATTATGTAATAATTTGAATCAGAGATGTCGAATAATTGAAAAAAAAGCTGGCTCTGCAGCGGAACAGGACTACTTTTAATGATATTCAGAATGTAAAAGTTTGCACAAAATTTTATTGTGTATACAAAATTTTGATGAGATTTCACACTAAAAGGTGTGTCTGTCACCCGTCTATTTCTGTAGTCTATTTCAGCAGTCGCAGTAGTTTACTTTTCAGTCTGTTTGTAAAACTTCAGATTATGAAAGCATAAATTGAGATAACTATATCATCAATCCATGCACCTAGACTCATCTACAAGTGAAGGATGAATATGGCAATGACCAATAGTTATCTCCCACAACGAACGGCACAACCTATGGAACGCAATGTTTAAGTTCAGACAGAAGTGAACCGACAGTTCATGTCTTTCTATCTCCCGATCGTGCCCGAACTCAAACGATTCGACCCGCCATTTACTGAAACGGAATACGGAAAACAGAAATGTTCAGTTCGAACCGACGTGTTGAGTGGTTTGTGTGGTAGGTCTGTAAAGCGTTCACGAAGCGAACGTAAACAATGCGTTTGGAATGCATTGAAGTTTTTTCGTCTAAACTTCATTGCTGTGAAGTGTAACATACTAACAACTGTATGTAAAGACAATTACGAATTCTATTTTATCATTTTCTTGGTTTGTGTTTGGATTATTGGGTAGTGTGTTCCGTGACCGGCAATTGTTTGTTTCCAAGTTATACATCAGCGTTTCCCCATTGAAAAGGTGTTCCTGCGAAATTGACAACAATTCGACTGCAGTTTAATTGACCAATTAGTAATTCGATCACTTTTTGTGCACCAGTGACCGACCACGTGCAAGATGGAGCGCGTATTGTTTGGCGTCGCCAAGTTTTTGTTAATAGTGACCATGTTTGCCCAGTTGAATTTATTTGATTTTGTTTGTGCCGATTTTGAGAACAGTTGGACAATGTACATGGAACAGCCTTGCTGCTCTGGAATCGGACCACATCACGTCAGACATCATCGAGGTAAGAATTCTTCATTCACTACCTGCCAAGGCCTAGCTGGAATTATCTCTGCATGACTTATCCTTGTTGAGACCGGTTTCTTGTTCGTGTATCTGATTTTTCAAATGGGATTCCGTCCATTGTTATGATACGAGAACCTTATTTGTTGAGAGAACTTGATTTTATCATGAAAAAAGGCAAAGTATCTAGTTTGTGGTAATTATTTTACGTTCAACAATGATTCACCAGAAATATAATATGGTTCATTTTATTTCTTATCATATCTTTGGTATCTGTTTACTTTATTATGTACCATAGGTATTTGCTTTTGATGACTTTTCAAACATGAATGCACATTGTATGCAAACATCTTGAATCATATAAAAAAACCTCCAATGTTTGATAAAATTCAGCAGCAAGATTCCAAAATTTTTGTTTATTTCTGAACTGTACTAGAGATATCTAGAAAAGAAAAAGCCACAAAGCCAAATGTGGCAGAAAATGTACATATAACTTATTGTCTACAACAGCTGTCTACATTTATGTAGACAGCTGTTGATCCAGTCCTAAATAGAATTTAAAGTAGGTACTTTATAGTATATCTGTCTTCTTTCAAAATTATAGTTAAATGGTGACAGAAACAAATCCAGTCCACTTTTAAAGAGATGTGTATATCAACGTTTATATCATTGCCTATATAAATGGCCATAATATTTGTGGTAAATAACCTCAGATGTCCCTTCAACCAGCATGGATCAAGATTTAAGATGAAATCAAATTATTACTTGTTATTTATTTTCTGTCCTACCTTTTCTTTAGCCAATTTATTTATTTATAGAATACACAGAATGTCTTCAGAATTTTAGAGCTTCTCTTCTCAAGTTTTCATATTGCATACCGTACAACTGTCTATTGAAGATTAGCTTTTGTTGTGGTACCTTTCCCTATTGCTGTTGTGGTTTTTTCTCAAAGTTTCTTCTGATATTTTGAAAGAATCATTAGTGTATGTACTGGAGTCGTATCATTTTCCGTGAGATTATGTAAATTCGGCATTAGTACTTTTTTCAAAATGTTTCAATAAAGTATGTAATTACCACGATCTTTATAATATTCACAAACATTGTAGAATAGTGATCCATTAATCTTCTTAAATCTCTACTAAAAATGTTAAAACTATCCTATTGATTGTCGCACATATACTTTTTTATTGGCGGTAAGTTGATATACTCACATCTTTGAAGTTAGCAAGTCCATTCGCAGTAGATATATTTTTTAATCGTGGAAAATAATTAATTGTCGCATTCCTATGTTTTTATGAAGGATTGGGACTTTAGTAACTTAATGTCGAGTTAGAATGGCCACCCTAGTCAAATTTCTAATAAAACCCAATTGTTGAAACTTTTCTCATCACTATCTGCCGAATAATCGTCCTAACACGACTCGTAACTCAATCGATATCAAAGAAATTCCTGAAAGGCATTCCTCTGGAAACTATTGCGATATCAAAAAAAAAATCCTGAAAATCATTTCTCTAGAAACTATTGCATTTTCGTGTCACATTTTCTGTTGTGAGAATATTCTGCACTGAGTATGTGGCAGCGCCGCAATACGTATATTTTATTTCTCTATAATTTTTTTCAAATGATCGTGAACTGTAAAGGCCGGAATTCATTTTCAGTTCATGTTCATTTAAAAAATATGTATTAGGACACAACAATTATGAATTTCTCCCAGAGTCGCAACTGTAATCTCGAGTGTATTCTTACATTTTCATAAATTATTTTATTGACTAATAGTCGTTACCTCTTTCGATAATCATTTATGAATAAGAAACAGTTGGTATTTTTTATTCATACCAGATTGTGATTGGGTTCTCTTATCACAAAAAAAAATCATCAGAAATATCGAATTACATTGCTAACTGGGAGACATTGTATAATATATTCTACTTGTCATTTTTTATCATTCGAGTTCAACGAGGAGTTCTATTAGGACTTTTAATGGGTTGGGAATATACTACTCCTTATAAGAAGAAATGGCATTCCTGCCAAATTGGGGCTAAGCGTATATTTTTACTGGTTTTCTTCATCTCACTTAACTTTAGTTTGAATTTTCAATGAGGATTCAATCTAAATTTTGCGATTATATATTTTGTAACTTTTAATTCTGTCGCACTACATAGTATAAAACGAAGTCACTTTGTCTGTCCATATGCTTAGATCTTCAAAACTACGCAACGGATTTTGATGCGGGGTTTTTAAATAAAGAAAGTGATTCAAAGGAAAGTGTATATGTATATAACATACATAATATAGTAGAGAAACACTGATAATTTTAGAGGTTCCTAATGTGATGTCGTAAATAATTACCACTCATTGAAAACGCTGGCTGAATCCTGCGAGATAGATCAAAATAATGTACTACAGTATTGTACACCTTTTAAAGGTCTACAAAAAAAGTACGCGATAGTATATGTTTCTCTTAAGCCGGTGACATACTTCGCGATTTCCGAGCGGTTTTTTCCAGCGCGGTTTCCGAGCAATTTCCGCTCGGGTGAAAATTGCTACAGTGAGTACCTGACAGTGTCCGCGATTTCCGAGCGATTGCCTGGCAGTCTGGATTTCTGACTCCAGGGGAAACGTTCACTTGTCGTCCTCTAGTATACCTACTTTACGCCTTCAAAGCAATCACTATGAAGTCTGCTGCAGCTTCGATATTTCAGCATCAAATGGTGGTACCCCTTTGCGCTTTGGAAGAAAAAGGCGCTGTTGTCGGAAGACGCCACCCAAGGGGGTACGACGTACACCTGTACCACTGAAAGAGGAACCAGGAAAAAAGTTTTTTGTTTCATACAAAAAAATCGGAGAATATGCAGACAAGTTACCGACCTGTTACCGAATGTCCATAAAGTCGTTCGATGAACTTGTGGCAATTGTTCGACCTTTGCTACAGTAAGATTGCACCAGAAGAGTACCTATCTGCGTTGAAGAGAGACTTCCTGTTACATTAAGGTTAGTTCAGGTTTATAAAATATTGTATTAATCACATATTTCTTCTAGCGGGAGACATGACTATCACATATTTATGAGAAACTTGAGAATACATAAAATCAAAATATATATTTGTTGTACATACTCGCTTTTGTCCCACAAACAAGGGCGAGTTTCTACTCTACGAATTAAAGTTTTCACTTCAATGCTCGAATCGCAACTGAGAAACCGCTCGGAAATAACCAACACTGTCCCATTCGTTTACCTGGGTTCTCTCTCTACTTCGTCGTACTTACCCTCCGATTGTCGATCAGAATTCGACGATCGGTCGGCTGTAAAAAATCGCTGAAAATAAAAAACCGCGCTGGAAAAAACCGCTCAGAAATCGCGGAGTATGCTACCAACCTTAGGGATAACCCCCAGTAGCCATAAATAATGGCTTATTTTAAACAATACAGCATTAATCCTTATCCAATTAAGTACCTTAAATAGATTGTGCATTTAATATAGTTCAATATGCCACTTTATAGCATGTACTTAATTTGAACGAATATTTTTGAAGATTTTACAGATTTAAAATGTATGTATATTTGGTATCAGCATTGCAACCGTGCGAAGCCGGGGCAGATCGCTAGTATATTATATGATACTTATATCTACTTTGATTATTGTCGTCGAATTTCACAGTGATTCAGTCCTACGAAATTTTATATATCAAATTTTCAATATTAGATACTTAAGTAAAGGTAACATCCCGAGTAAAATCAAAGGTAATTTCTATTCTATTTTCAAGTTCCGTCTCATATCTTTCATTCGCTATCTGAAATAACTCACCGTACCTATTCATTTAGTACTACAAGTTACGAAGCCTTTTATGTGAGTTAAAAGAAAATTGAGATTCTACATTTTACTTACTTACATCAACTAGGTAACGTAACGTAACGTAAGAGAAAAATTGTAGCCCAAGAAAATTATTCTGAAATGCAATACATACTATATATGTTTTTTTTACAAAATCACTTCATCTGAAAAGTACGGTCTATAAAGAGTCTTTCAAATTGACATGTGAACAAACTGTAAAATAAATGGACGAATTTCAGTTCCAGTTCACACCCCTCTGCGTACCAGAGCTTTAACAATTGTAAATTCAGCCAAATCACGTGATACATACAAATGACGAGGTACTAAACCGTGAACAACTCGCAAATTCGATTATAGGGTTAATTTCAATCCCGGGGACGAAAAAATCAATATTATTCCAGCCACAGAAGATTTGTGTGGGCATATGTTCGTGTTTCACTCCCCTTGTTGAGTGACTGTTGCAAACTCCGTACCAAATCTAATATTACGATAGCCAACATGCAGACTCAACTCGAGACAGTTGCATAGACAGGAATAGGAGGGAATATTCTGGAGAGTATTTGTATTCTCTGAACTATAAGAAAGTAATTATTGAATAGTGTGGTACTTTGAAAACTCTGTTCAGCTAGGAAAACCACTTTAAATTTTTATATTTATTTTTAGGCATATTTTTTGCTTTTCATTCAACTACAAAAAAAACATTTTGTTGAATCAGGCTACGTCATAATTTGCCCCCTATCTCCAATTTTCTATGTGTTGTCGTTTTTTAAATCAGTGGATTCTGTTAGTGTTACCCTTAAGCTGGCGGAACACAGTGTTTCATTTTGATATTGAACTGAATATTTGGGTGATTATCTCAGACACACGCGACAAAAGCGAAAATAATTTTTCGAAAACATTCTTCATCTATGGTTAGCAGAATCCAATCACCGAAAAAAAAATATTCTGTTGAATTCGGTTATGTATTAATTTTAGGCTTCTATTACACCCTATCGCCGACTTTCTATGTCTGTTTTTTTTATTCAGTATGGGTCTTTACCGTTGATCTGGCAGAACCAAATCAAAATCCTTCACTTTTTCGAAATTTCGATCTCGCAATAATTTTAGGCTCTAGTTTGAATTGAATGTTAGAACGTTAGAATCGGATTTTTTGTTATAATTCTTCCAATGTGATTGATCTATCATACTTATTAATTCGAAAGTCACTCACTTAACACTCATTCATCTCTGTTTCTCCGTACTGGTGGGTCCTAGGAAGCTAAAATATTGGTATACAGGTGCTTCCTAGGGCTTAGCTGCGCAGTAAGGAAGAACTTTCACATATTTCAACTGGGATTCTCTTTGTGGGGGTAAAAGGGGAGCGTTTACATATGAAAATTACCCATCACTGTTTCTTCGTAACCCTATGTTTTTGGAGGCTGAAATTTTGTATGTAGGTTCGTTTTATGTTGTAGATATGCAATAAGAAAGGATTTTTGAATATTCCAACTGGGAGACTCGTGAGGACTCGGATCGGGTCGCTAGTATAGAAGTATAATGAGAACTTTAGGCTTATTTTAGACTCTTATTGCCCCATATCGTCGATTTTGTTTGCCGTTCAGCTTGACACAACCAGATCGAAATACTTCAGTCTTTGAAAATTTTTGTCCTGCAATAATTTGAAGAAAAAGTATTGTGAATCCCACGTATGAAATAATGGCAAGCTAATATCCTTTTCGAAACAAATATACATACAAAATTGTTGTTTCACGAATAATATTAGGTCATTTTCGTATGTCGACAATTTAGTGTTAAACGTTTCTTTTTACACCAATTTAAGAAGTCATTGAAGTTTGGTTAGAGCAAGTACGAGGACGTTTAGTCCTCTAAACTAAACTATATAGATTAATTAAGCAATTCTCCCATATTCATTTTATTCAAAAATTTACTTCTCTCTTCATCTCTGGAAATTATCTACTTTTTTCAACATTGTTATATATGAAATCAATCATTTTTTTGGAAATATACCCCATGGATATCGTCTTCAGGAGCATAATTTTCCAAGTCCTGAAATTAACATTTCGAAACCTACAGAGATAAGCTGAAACAACGTAAACTTTCTCTAGATAACAAAAAAAAGTGAAATTGTGTCTGGGTCTGAATTAATTGTAGCGAAATGTAACTTTTCGAGTCGCAGAAGGTAAATTCTCTTTGTTCGATGCTTCACGCCAGCATGTTGGTGCACGTCTGAATTTCTCCCACAATTTTGTTTCGAAACATTTCGTCCGCATGTCGTGATTAATGAATTCCATTTTAAAGATTTCACTAGTCACCCCTCTTATTAAAATACCAAAGTGATCACCAGCAAAGGGTAATTATCATTTGATTAATGATTCGTCGTGTTCGTAGTTACATTTGAAAATTGTGACTAGCAATGATCATTCGGTTCGTATATCGATTTATTTTCGATATCAAATTAGTTTGATGAATTACTGGTCAGGTTTAATTTGTATTCTTTCGAGTATACAACACGGCATATTGACGCAGACAGAAATCCAACACAAAGGACACATTAAGAGTATATTGATGAATACTTCCATTGTTTAACAGCTACTCATTCACGTACCCTTGAAAGGTTAAAATAGAAAAAATATGGGTGTGGGTATGAGCTGATAAAAAAGTTAAATGTCATTTTTGTGATTGATTTATGAGAAAAGTGCAATAAGTAAGTTGATATTAATCTAGGATAGAATGTAAAATATATCAACAACAGTCAAAAGTAGATCTGATGCAGTTGTAGACGAAACGTAAGGCATTGAACTTAGCTGACGTTTCTTCAGAAGTGATACATTTTTTTTTCAGTCGATGTGGTACAAATGTTGATGTATTTCACTTTTAGCGGTAAGGCCGTCATCATCATCTTCTGTTTGGAGATATGTGATCTCAACTGATGACGTTAATAGTATCGTAGTTTGTATTTTCTGATCCCTAATCAGTCAGTGTTTCCCCTGTGGCCTTTTTCATTTTTCAGTTGGGTGTATATTATATATCTTTGCAGTTATTGGAACAAAGTGTCGATGGAATAGAAAGTTTTTGGCTTTCTACTACTCCATCTTGATACAAACGAATGTGGGAATCTTCCAAACAAAGGAAGGAAGTAATTGATTTGAAAATAAATAACTCTATACATGGATGTGTAGATTATGCGAAGAGGCAATTTTTAGACACAAACTGGAAGAAAGCCCTCCTAAAACAGCTACTTTCATATAAACATTGAATTACACGAAAGAAAAAAAATCTTTCGAAACGAATACTTTTATATGTACACTGAATTATATAGAAGATACTTTTCTCTACTCAGTTTGTATTCCAAACATTCGTTATGGAATATAATAAGATATCATTAACAGGAGTTAAATTAACAAATTGCACTTATAATAATAATAATAATAATAATAGATCTAATAATAGAAGCTAGTATGATCCCCAGGCTCATACAAGCTAATAAGCCTGATGTAGTCCTTCTTGATCACCAGAGCAGAACGATAATTGTCGGATAAAATATCGAGATTTTCTCTTCGAACTTCGTAGACTCAATCCAGATCACTCTTTCAAGATGGTTGTTCTGATTATTGGAGTCCATGGTGGAATGATGTCCTCTCTACTCTCGAATCTTAAAGTCATACCGGCTTGCAGCACTAAGGCAGAAATCTTAGCCGCACAGATGCAGAAGGCTGTCATTCTAGGCTCACTGCGTTTACTCAGGGCACATGAT
>WOGO01005275.1:0-12559 GCA_015342085.1 Leptinotarsa defecta | reverse complement strand
GGAGTCAGGCTAGTAGGCTTTGCCGATGATGTGGGGATTGTAGTTACAGCCAAAACGAAGGAAAACCTGCAAATGATAGCAAATCAGACTCTACAAAATATTGCAGAATGGCTCCATCATAAGCGATTGAGACTAGCCCCACAGAAAACGAAAGCAGTTCTCTTGGTAGCAGGAAGAAAAATCAAGACCATCAGCCTAGAAATTGAGGATACTGTGGTCAAGAGCCAGGAAAAGGTGAGATATCTAGGTATGCTGTTGGACAAAAACATGACAATGGGGGCTCATATATGGAGAACAGCGGAAAAAGCTAACAAATCCCTAGCGGCGATAGGAAGGCTGATGCTCAAAGCTAGAGGTCCGAGAGAGGCCACAAGAAAAATTCTGTGCTCAGTGGTGCATTCAATTATGCTCTATGCAGCACCGATCTGGCACAAGGCTCTACAGAGAGAGGTCAACCGAAAAGTCTTGCTAAGCACTCAACGCCGGACGGCTATCTATATAACTGGAGCATACAGAACCGCATCCACTAGGGCACTTTTAGTAGTAGCACGGATTCCCCCCATCCACATATGGGCTAGACAAAGAATGGAAGAGAGGTCAACTGAGAAGACCAACGCTAACACGACTATGCTCGAAAGATGGCAGGAATGGTGGCAAGGAGAAGCAGACACAGGACTGTGGAGACGCAGACTTATCCCGGATATAGCTCCCTGGTTTTCGAGGAAGCATGGTGATACCACGTACCACCTGACACAGCTACTAACAGGGCACGGGTGCTTCCAGACTTACCGCAAACGCTTCCATGTAAGCAATAGCGACTCATGCATATACTGCGAGGAAGGTGACACCGTCGAATATACATTCTTCACCTGAATGAGAAGGCATCAAAAAAGACAAGAAGTGGAAACGCTCACAGATCAACTAACTACAGAAAACATAACAAACAAGATGCTGGAGGATGCAGAAATTTGGACTGAGATAAGCTTCCTGGCCAAATACATAATTGACACGAAGGAGAGAGACATCAGGGTGAGAGAAAATAAACAGCGATGACGAAAAAAACTAAGAACAATAAGCATCCTCTTTCTGAAGTAATGCCCCAAAGCAGTTCCAGAAAGAGCCACTTGAATGCTGAAGAGGGGTTTTAGTGGGTAGGCTGTGACAAAGTCATGGAGTCCCACACTTCGAGCAGGAGCGTTCCCCTCAGGAAAAAAAAACATCAATATCCACTGCTATAACAATTACAACATAAACGTTATTATTTAGAGCCGACTGCTCGATATCACTGTATCACAGTTTTCTGCAGAGAAGACTAATGAAACTATTTGTATTTTTGCTCCTTTCTAAAAGTTCTTCTTCGCGGTAGCCGGTCGGGTTGACGTGGGTGCTTTGCTCAACTCACTCAATATACCACTGCGTGAATCGGTGGCTCAAGCCGCAGGCCGGACGATCGGTTTTCACTTGCTACCGTCCAACTAAAAATCCAAAATTCAAAATTCTTTATTTATCTATTTGGTTACAACAAAAAATCTATTTACAAGATACGCCGCCACACGGTCCCACGATTAGACAGTGGAAGGCGCCCCCACTGGTGTTAGTGGGTAGCTCTCCGCTCAACAGATTTTTGCTTAGTCTCCGTCTATGATGTCTAGCTTCCTGCCGAAGCTCACGAGAGAGTTATTCTTACGGTGCGATTTCGATATTGTTTTATCTCATTTAACCTATGTAAACTTATGTTAATTGTCTGGAAGTTCATGAAAAAATAGGTATAATAAGGGTAATTCTGCTATCACGCTACAACGTGAATTATCTTATTAAATTTTTCCATAGACTAAGCGTGATCATGTTCTCGCCGTTCATGAAAGATATTCAATGAATCATAGATGGGCCCGTATTCAGCAGGCTGATTATGATCACTCCTAATAGCGGTGACGTCCCTCGTCACCGGACTTTAAGGAAGAAAAAACTTGAAGAATTTCTAACACCGACTCCTGATATGTTCAGTGACTGTCACTACTAATTACATGTATCTATCACTATTTGTGCAAATAAGGAGCACCTTGTTCTGAATCCTTTCGATTATCTGTAAATGATATCTCTTAAAGCTGCAGAACACAAGAGAGGCGTACAACATAGCTGGTCTTATTACTTGTTCGTAAATAAGCAACTTGTTTTCAACACTGAGCTTGGAGTTCTGTGCAGTGAGCGGATACGTACGTTTTATCGCCGTAGCCGTTCGTTGCATCGCCAGACTCCCAGTATTCCTGAAAATTCACGCGCCTATCCAGGATAACTAAAAAATATCGCACGCTTTTCTACTCATCAACGTTCACGCCTTTGATTCGCAATCTCTCAAAGATTTTTACGTCAGTAAAGTTCTTCGAAAAGTTGACGAGCTCAGTTTTCGATGTGTTCATTTCAATTTTGTTCCTGTCATAGTACGGCAAGACCATCCTGTCGAAGTTGATCTGCAGCTGCTGCTCAACCACCTCGCTCGAGAATGAATGATCGTAAATTGCGGCATCGTCCACATAGATACCCACATTCATTCGCGAGAAAGTCGTACGTGTATGGTGAATACAGGTGCAGTGATAAACAGGACCCCTGCGGGACACCTGCTTTAATCAGGTAATGTGCAGAAGTAGTTTGGTTCACTATCACACTTTGGATTCTGACCTCATCGAAATCCGAATTGCTCCTCCGTGACAAGTTTTATCTTCCCCTCTAGGCGAAGAAGGCTACCTAGTAGTACTTTATCGGCGGCCTTCGCGACCGCACTGAGCAGCGAGATCATGCGATATAGCTATCAATCAGGTATCTAGCTTTACCGCTTTGAACAACTTGGGTAATATTGATATTAAACTGTTGCGTTAACAATATTGACTAACTACACAAGACCCTTACGAGGTAAATTGAGGAGTAAAACTGTCCCGATTCTATCAAACTCTGGGGCTTTGTTTTTCCTCAAACGCTTGATGGTTTCTACAATCTCATCGTAGTTAGTAAATCACTGTACTAGCCGCGTAACTTCAGTTTATGCTCCTGCCGAAGCTTCGTTTCAGACAGAAACTTTATATCCATCTTATGTATATGAATGAAATTGACAACACTGGGGTATTGGTTGCTTATCTCGTGCACATTCAGCGTACATGCCTCATTGACATTCAGAAATGATTTTAATAGATACCGCCGCGAACGTCGCGAACGCACTCCTATTTTCCAGGGGTTTCGGGCCCCCTCCATCAGCTTACACAAGTCGTTTGTCGCCCTGATGATTTCCGCAAGGTTAACCATCTCGTTCAGCTTCCTAAAGCAATTGGTTACCTCCACAAGACCCTGTTGGGCTCCAACCGTGGGCCTTACGCTGTTCGATATCGTTCGCCTTCTATAGGTGAAGGGGTGCGAAGCGGAGGCGAACCAGTAGCAGGTTGGTAGGAATTTCTGCAAGAAGCCCTGTTCTCCCAGATATACACCTTTGGTGCAGGTACCGGTAGCAACTTTGGGGCAGGTTGCCATGCCGCCGGTTGCCGTGCAACCCGTCTGGCTTCGACCTCCTCCGCGCGCTCTCGGTAGACTAAACAGTCTTGGGAATTCGCGAGGTGGTCTCCGCCACAATTTGCGCATCTGGCCGATTCATTCTTGGATTTCAGACGTTGATATGTCTGATTGATCTCTGCACATTTCAGATATTTGGGTGTTGTATGGCCCCAACGTTGGCACCGGTGGCACTGCAGTAGGGCTATGCTGTTGTGCCTCAATTCTCATGTAATTTTTATGTGCAAAACGCGCCTCAAGTTTCGTCTATCCGTCCTAAGCCTGTACACGGCTACCGTACACAGGCTTAAGAGGCTTTGTGAATTTTAAAATTTATACATTGAATTATTTATGTATACATATTAGTATATATACTTTTTGTATGACCTGCTACAAATGTAATGTAACGTAGTCAAATAAACTTACTTACCGCGTCCAATTAGCGCTTTTCCCTGAGGACTTTCTCAATACCCTCAACTCTGGGGCAGAGTCCAACCCCCGGAAGGCGATGAAGTTCTGCGGTGAATTTTCTATTAACTACCATCGAAGGAAGACTCCTGCCTTTCGGCCTTGAAATTGGCTTTCTTCTATTTCTTGTGAGATTTACTGGGGTGTCAACGGGCTTTTGCTAGTCCACCTAGGGATAGCAAAGGATATCTTCTCTCAGTCCTGTTCTTGGTATAGAGGTCCCTGGTCATGTAGTTCTCGGTTATGACGTCGTAGGTGGCGTCCTCAGAATTCCACCTAGTTCCTGCAGACGTCTGATTTCTGCTTCTGCCTTTGGTATATATTACTCTACGTAGTGGTTTGTAATGACATCGATCTGACACTTCTTCATCGCCATCAATGGGAATTCTCTGAGGGCGGGGTCAACCTCAGTTCTGATGTTGCAGAAGAGAATGACTTTCTCATTAACTACCGTCTAACCCGTCTTAGGAATCACACGTCAAAAAGATCTTGTTAGTACTCAAAGTACTGAGAGTTGTCGTTCATAAGGGGGCGACAGCTGGTTAACGATAAAAGATTTTTTTTATTATGTGGCCAGTATTCTTCAAATAAATAATCAAATAGAGTATAAACTTCTCTTTCTAGAATTCCTCTCAGATGTTTCATTTCGATTGTTATCATGTTCATCGAATTAAACTTTAACATTAGTATCATAGGTATTATGTAAATGGCTGATTCAAAAAAAAGCAAAATGGTTTTTTTATATAAAAAACATACATATTGTTTAAACAATATTTCTTCCGAGGAAAAATCTTTTTTCCAACAATTTTAATCGGCTCTTAAACTGGCAACATAAAAGTCTTGAGTAGGTGAAAGGAACCATCAGAAAAAACAAAGCTCAAGTTCAGTTACCTATTCACAATGCCAATAATTTAAATTAGGCATCGAATAAGGATAATAAACATAATCACAATAATAACAATAAACAACTCATTAAACTCGCATGATATTACCTATTAGAAACTGAAAATTTTCAATCGATATGTTGTTAGAACTAATAATTAATTCAGAAGGAGTGGTATCCTAAACAAATTATTTAGAGCAACAAAAAACTCTACACGTAAGGAAAAATATAATCTTCTTGAGTAAAAGTCAATTGAAACGCGCCAATTTACCATTTATGAACGAGCGATTGTATTCTGTTCTGGTTGTAGTATGTTTTTTGCTCATTAGAGAACTTTGCATTCATTCAGTTGTATTGAATAATTATACATCCGATCTTGTGAATGAATTCGAAAATACATACTCTGAAACTGAATTGATACTTATTACAGCTCACTGTATGATTTTTAATATGATAGACTTCATAGATCTCGCCCCGGAGCGCCAACTAATTTTTGTTGTTGTTTAATAATTGATTTCATGATTTGTATTTTAGATTTATTAAAATAATATTATTCTAGTTTTACTATTTTATTCTCTAACAATATTGGTTAGGTTAGGTTAGGTTCATGTATCGACATGTACCATTCAATTTGTTCAAATAGTTTTTTGTCATGAAAATAACTATTCATTTAATTGTTTGAAAACTTAAATGAAATTGTCAATGTGAAGCATAATTTTTTACACTAGTCATTACCTGCAAATTTGTTCGCATTGACTTTAATTTTTGCTATTTTTCATATTTTCTGACAGCAATAATGTAATGTACCTGCCTATATTTGATTTACAGACAAATCATTTCACAGACTATATATGTAGCACAATAATGGCTTTGATATTGAAATATATTTTAGAACCTGAAATATAATTTTTGACAAAAGTAATATGTCAGACTTTAGTGAAGGACGTGGTAGAAATGTACATTGACGCCTATTCCTGAAATTACCGAAAGTGACATTATTTTAGTAAGGTTGATCCTAACGATAATTGTACAAAGTTGAATTTTACTAGCATTTTCTCGAAAATCATGGAAGGTAGATGTATTGACAGAAAAACTGCTTGCAGAGACTTGGATTTCAAAAAATAGTTTCACTTTAGATTCGTGATGAACTAACGAGTATGTTACGGCGGACATTTTGAAAAAATTCAAGTAATCTCATGTAATAAACTTGAAAGTAACAAGCCACCATTTAACGAAGCCACACCTCTTTTCCTTTGAAAGCAATAGATACATGCGACTTCGAATGCAATTTTTTAATAATGTATATTAAAAATATGTACGTCAAACTTTAAAAAACATCTACCTCACTCGTGCATGAATTTTTTATGTTCGAAATACATTCACATGGTAACCAAAGAGTAAATTTAAATGAACAAACAAAAAACTCGTAAAAGGGTGATGTACAAAAAAAACTATTCATTCTTCAAAGGAATCTTCTGATCTCCATGCAATACCTCAATACTCTTTCTATCATATGCCTGGTTCAACTCATCCAAACTCTCTTCTTTATACACCTTCGCATCCTTATCTTGTCTTTCGAATTCATTTCCCACCAAATTGAAGCTGACGAAATGCGGAGAAGCCAAGGAATTCCTCAAAGACTTTTTTTGAACGGAGTGGCCCAACAAGCTGTGCAAGCTGGGGCTGGCGAAATCGCCCATGTTATAGTTATTTTCGACAGCAATCTGGTGCTCAAAGTTCTCCTTGAGTGCGTTTATGCTTTTCTTGATTGCCTCCCTCGAAGCAGACTCCAGTTCCATATTCTCGTTGTTCAAAGCCTTCTCCAGCAGGGAAGTCAGCGAGTGGATGCAAGAACGCAATCCTGCTTCCCTGTGTTTCCTCTCTTTATCTTTTCGCACGTACTCGCTGGGAGAAATTGACAGCAAGTGTTCCACCCTGTCGTTGTATCCATGTCTCATCACAATGCGGGAATCACCGCGAGTTGGGATTACCCACCCGAAATTTGAGGCATTGCTCAACTTCTTGTTCAACCTTCTGGTGTATGAGGGCACGTAGTAAGATTGTCTCGTTGCAGTCGTTTCTATCTTCTGGGGAAAGATCTGGGTGTGCAGCCGGGATATCGTATGATAGGAGCAACTTTCAGCGTCTTTCAACTGAGGATGTCTGTGTCTCAACTTGATAGCAGCTCTGGTGTTGGTCCTTCGAAAGAGATTGTTGACTTCGAAGATCAGTAGGCAGTGAGTCACGCAGATCACTGAAGCTATGAACGTTTCTATTGCGAAATGGGGGTATGAGTAGATATGAACGAGGATGTTGTTAGTCAGTAATTTCACTAGATAATTGATAAATTCATCCATTATACAGCAATTTGGACATTTTCCGAGAATTTTGAACGTCAAACTTCGGGATGACTTTTGATGGATGTCAAAAATGTTTATTTAATGAGGGGGAGTTGATATTTATTGAATGATGTACCTAACGTCATTTGAATGACTCATACAGGGTTTATTTTTATCTTTCAATTAGATGGTTTAGGAAAATTGAACAAAAATAAAATATGATGATTTTCAAAATGTAGAAAAGATGTAGAGATGCAGCTCTTCGAAGTTGAAATCATTTATTCTATAAGAACTTAGTTTTCAGGTACACTTTTTTAACATAGAAGTTATAATTTTTCTCCAAATCAAATGATTTCTTAAAAAATTTCAATATCGATGGAATTTTCAGGAAACTTGCAAAACATCTTGAAACAAATGATAGGAAAGTACTATGTAAATATTACGGTGCTCAAAAACTATCAAAATACTATCAACGTCGACTTATTCTCGTTTATACATAATTGGGTGAAATCAGTAAAATATTGTTTAAGATACGTAATTATATACAAATGCAATTCGGACGTATACAATAGTTTTCTCCTCTTAATTTTTCAACGGAACAAGATAGTATAGTCGGACAAAATTTCTGTGAAAAAAAAAACACATTTGATATTTCTTGAAAAAAAACCAATAGTGTTACACTCCTTGCCATCGAGAGGGCGCTATCATTTTTTTTCCTCCATCTCCCGTTTTGATATTTCGTATGAGGGGCATTCCAATTCTCTAAACAATGAATTCAAATAACCGGTTGCAAAGTATAGCCATTCAAAGAGGAAATGCGGCTTGGTTTTTTCGTACTCTTCCTGATTCTACAAACTCAATAAAATCTATGTTTTCTGAAAACCAACTTCATAAAGAGAAGAAAGGTGATACCAAACCACTTATAGAATTGGAACAGAGGCAAATGAAAAAAAATTCATCTCAGCAAAATTCTGAAATGGTTTCGAAAAATTTTTCAAATTGTCCAGTGATACATCCATCCAAATCTCTGGGCTTAATGGGTAGAACAATACTAGCAACACCTGTTTCACGAACAGTGTAATCCAATATTCATCAAACACGAGATGGTGATTGGAATATTTGAAAAAGGATGAATACATGAAAGATATCAGTACTAATATTTCTAGTATGAAGGATGCTTTAATCAAAGCATTCGCAGCAATCATCAAGGAATTGTGGTCGGAAGATTAATTTGATAGAGACTCTCCTTAAAAAATCAGATTCAAAGTTTTGCCCCTCGATTCATGGGTCATGCCAATCAAGAAGTCCAGGATTTTCTTCGTTTTCTTTTAGAAATATTACATAAGGACGGTAATATAATTAATGAGAAACCTAAACCGATCTTAACGGCGATTGACGAAAACTTGAGCAACAGCGGAAAAGCACAAGAATCATGGCTCAGATATTTGAGGATGTATAACTCTAAGATTGTAGATAATTCCGTTAATCAATTGAAATTCACGATTAAGTAACCTCTATCCTTTCCGGGATATATTCTCTCCTCAAATACAGAGAACTGAACAATTAAGTTACTTGCAGCAGACAATGTGGATACTTGTCGTTATAATCTATGTGCACTTTTGAATCACAGTGGGACTACTTACAGTGGACAGTACACAGCATACTGCAGACCCTTATACCAACACGTGGCACGAATACAACGATTCACACGTATCACCAATTTCACCGAAATCGCTTGTGATCGGAGATGCATACGTCCTTTTTTATGGAATCGATGAAACGAAATCGCACCTCTGAGAAAGCTGAGAGGATACTCCTATACCAATAGGTTTGATATTTATATTCAAAAATTTATTTGTATATCTGATAAGTTGAATTTATATTGTTTTATTGTATTAAATGCGTTGCCAAAGTTGTTGTTGTTTGAATTCCACCACTCAATGTCAGATTTTTTGAAATAAATGCTTTTGGAAAGATAAATAATTTATTAATATATTTTGCAAAAGATAATTAGTTATTTTATTTCATAGTATTGAAACGATATCATTTTATTTGAAACTTGTCAACATTTATCTTATACATAAAAAAAATATTCGAGTGAATGTTCAGAATATTTTCCGGCAGTGAAACAGCTATTTTTGAACTCATTTTCAATATTTTGAAATGTTTCTGAGGTAACGCTAGCACAAGAAGGGGATATATTTTAAGGAGTGACTAATTTTTTGAAGAAAAAAGTTTTTGGCTTTCTAATACTCCATATTGATATACAAAAATAGGGGAATCTTCCAAAGAAAGGAAGAAAGCAATCAATTTCAATCTATATATAGATGTATAGATCATGCAAAGAAGTAACTTTCAGACACAATCTGAAAGAAAAAGCCCTCCTGATACAGCTACTTTCATATAAACATTGAATTACATGAAAGAAAAATTATTTGAAAACAAATACTTTCATATGATCACTGCATTATACAAAGAACAACTTTCTCTACTCAGATTGTATTCCAAACATTCGTTTTGGAATCAAAATCAGATTTAATCAAATACGTAAATGAATGTCATTACGATGTCATCGGTGACATAAATAGATTAAACTCATTCCGTGGCATAAAAAATGGTAATTTATGAATGAATGTGTGTTTTTTCTTATGTATGGTATGGTGAGTGGTCTTTTAGGTCAGATGGTAAGAGTACGGATCTGCCGAACTCTAAGAACCTGATTCGGTCCCCAGCGGGGCAGGCACAAAATATAGGCTCTGTTGTCTTCCGACAGTCCAAGTCTCTGCATATGACGATTCAAATGACAATGACCAGTAAGAGGGCGTGTTAGACATCGTAGTTCATCCCTACTGTAGTCCAACAACTGTTCGGTATCAAGCTTCAAAGGGTGGATAAACGCCTTGGAGTGAGCCAATCCTGGAAGATTCTGCCAGAAGTTCATATATCTTTTTGCCATCCAGGTGTTCAATGTTTGTTTGGCAAAGCCCAAAGCGATGCCAATGACAGGTTCTGGTCCGATAAAGCCGCTTGCAGCACCCTCCTTTGCAAGAGAGTCAGCAGCTTAATTACTTTCCAGGCCAGTATGGCCAGGAATCAAGACCAGAGACAATTTTTTGAGTCTTCCTATAAGTCAATTGAAAATACGTGTAAAATGAATGAGTTTGACTGAATCTATAAATGCGAGTCATAAATAAACGAAATATAAGTATTACAGTCATATTCTACCATATTTCAGAATAGTACTCCTCCAAACTATAGAAAGCACCATCAAGTAGTGTTTCTTCAATAGATTTTCGAAATTTTCTGAAAGAGTTAATAGTCGTTAGGCGTAAGTCTTTATGCCTTCGTATATAATTGATTTTCTGGGTAGGTTCGAGGGATGTATAGGTGGAGGTAGATTGAGATTATATGTCCTACGTGTTCTGTGAAACTGTTGAGTACTATTTGAGATTGCCAACTTGTTTTTAAATGATAACTTCTCATGGGAGGGTGAACCGCTTCGTTACCTAACGCGTAACAGCGCCAGTTTGTCTTGCTTTCCTTCATCTCACGCATATGCCAGCGGAAGGCAGGTTCCTCCTCTCTCGTCGAACAGACTCTCAGTGTTTAGTGTGCATTAGATATTGTATACTGTTGACAGTATATGTAAGTGAATAATAATACTGACATGTAATTCTACCCGAAGCTACACAGGCTGCCAATTTTATCTAGTTTCATTCAACTAGAAACTCATACTCCAACTTGTTTCTACAGGTTGAATTATTATTGAAATTCAACGCAATCAGAAACAGTATAATTATGAAGCGGAAGATTACACTTGGAGGCTTAGAGCAAAGATCCGTTTATATGCAATTCAGACAACCGAAAGTATAAGCGGCATAAGTAATTCCCGCTATTAGATGCGAGTTTGTTCCTGGTAGTGCTTCTGCTCTTGCAACGGCTTCAATTATTCATCATACTATCTCGTTCCTGATGTTCACATGAGCCCCACTACATTCTATGCTTTAACGGTACGAGTTTTCGAAAGTTCCACGTAGAAGGAGTGCATGCTATTTTCGTAATGGCTGTCGTTATTTAGAAAGGAGTTGAGTGCTCACGACGTTGTTTGATTTAAATACACGTGAAGAGTGGTTGTATATGCGAATGAGTTTTCGGTTTCCGAGAAAAACAGGATTCGCAGTATGTTGTAGGACGATTATCTGTCATGAGATATATCTGGTTTCCATTGATTCAATTTCCAGTTGCAGACTAACGATCATAGTATCCATCAAAAGAAGGTAATGAAACCGATAAATCAAATACCGTTTTGCTATTGCATTCAGACAAGTAGTGTGGCATTTTCTGTTGCACAAAAGCTATGAAGAATGAGGTTATTCATAGGAATTGCATGAAAATACCAAGATCAAGAAGCAGGTGCCAGCGTAACCGATAACTTTGACAATTATATCACACAGCTTTCACAATGGGAGGATTTTCGACTTGAATTCCAAAAGACACGGCAAAAACCCTGAGCTGCGATGTTGGGGGTGAGCTGGACTAGGTTAGAGTAGGTTAGGTCGGAAATGAATGCTCGAGCAAATAAACTCAGCTTCTTAACAAAGCCGATTAGTTTGTATGATGAGTGGTCTTTCAGGTTAGATGGTAAGAGTACGGCTCTGTCTTCCGACAGTCCGCGTCTCTGCGTATGTTGATTCAAATGACAGTGACCTGAAAAAGGCCTGTTAAACATCGTAGTTCATCCCAACTGTTTGGTATCAAGCTTCGAAGGGTGAATAAACTCTTCGGAGTGAGCCAATCCTGGAAGATTCTGTCGGAAGTCCATAAATCTTCTTGCCATTCAGGTGCTCAATGTTTATTTGGCAAAGCCTAAAGCGATGCTAATGACAGGTTCTGGTCCGATGAAGCCGCTTGCAGCACCCTCCTTTGCAAGGGATTCAGTAGCCTCATTGCCTCATCCAGACCAGAGACAATGTGTTAAGTCTTCCTATCGAGGAGAGTCGTTTATGGCAGTTTGCTACTGATTTAGACGTTGCTCGGTGGAAGCCAAGAGCTTCCAACGTCGCTTGACTGTCCGAGAATACTTTTATTGACTTGTGAGTGAGGTTGTATTTATCCGATCTCTCCGCACAAAATTCAATAGCGTAAATTTCCGTTTGAAATACAGTCGCATAAATTCCTAGGCAGGTAGATAACTCTGTCATGGGTCTGCGATTAAAAACATCTGTACCAGAACCGGAAGGTGTTTTTGATCCATCTGTGAACCAACAACTATCTGCTCTTAATATTTCCTTCTCCAGTCCTCTCTACTTGGGAATAGTACTTTATAAGGTAGTTC
>WOGO01005274.1:0-12560 GCA_015342085.1 Leptinotarsa defecta | reverse complement strand
TTAGCAATGAGAGTGTTGATGAACGCACTATTCGACGTTGGTTTGCGAAATTTCGTTGCGGAGTAATCCAGCACGAGGATTTGAGGAATTTTTTGGGAACTGACCCATCGCAAATGATGCGTGGGATGGTGCAAAAACTGGAGTTTTGAGGTATATTCTTTGCTTTTAGGCAACCAAAACGATCTTTTTTTGGATCGCATCATTACGTGTGATGAAAATGGGATCATTTTACAATAGGAGACATTCAGGACAGAAGTTGGGCACCGTGAGCTACCCAAGTACTTTCCTAAAGCAAACAACCATTTGAAAAGACCATGGTCACTTTATTGTATTGTAGGCAGCGGCTGGTGTGTTTCACTATAACTTTCTAAACTTTCACAAAAGAGTCCAATTGTGAGGAAATCGATGAAATGTACCAGCAGCCGACACTGGTCAATAGAAGAGGTCCGATATCCTGCTCCACGACAACTTCTGTCCTCACGTTCCACAAATCACCGTCAGAAAATTGAACGGATTGAGCGTCAAAGTTCTGTCTCACCCACCATACTCCCCAGACCTCTCGCCAACCAACTATCATCTTTTCAAGCACTTCGATAACTTTGTCACCGGTACAACCTTCGCAAATCAGGACCAGCCAATAACTGTCTTCGTCGATTTCATCGAATCCCGAATTGACAATTTTATGCTGACTGAATGAATCGACTAGTGTTACGTTGGCTAAAGTGCACTGATTCATATGGCAACTGATTCGATTACATGGAATAAGTATTCACTGAGATAATAAAGTTTAAGGTTCTCATAAAAACGGACAAAACTTTCGAAACAACCTAATAGTGAAGAGGAAACAAAATAAAAATCAAGTATAATGAAATAAACAACTTTATTAGGTAGGTGCGGATCAATATGGCACATTCATAAAAAAACACATAAGTAGTGGAAGAGTGTCTAAACAGAATTATATTCAGTTTATATTTACTGACAATCAAAAAGATCTTCATAATTAACCCTATTCAAGAAAATACTGTGACTCATTTTAATATGTAGTATATTCTGGACACCCTAAACATCTGACAATTTGAAGTGATTCGTCTTTTCAAATAATTATATTCCTGGAATGCAGTAATGGAACTACTCTACATAATCGTTTCCTAGTGAATTGTTTTTCGTTACTAGATATCAGAACAGACATTCGAAAGAGCTCTTTTGATCAAAATTCATCTAATAAACCACATTATTATTATTCAGATAGTCATTGTCTACATTTGCATATACGAATCATTAATCATCTTGCTTCACATGAAATCTATAAATACGGAAGAGATTGTCCTTGTAATAATCTGGGAAAGTCATTCACGTTAGATTATTGAAGTTTTGTGTATACTCAAGTACACTTACATTGTTTTTTCTGAATGGTAATGACAATTGAGTAGGTAATGTACTCGAGAAAATTATCATACATGACGAACATACTTTCTACATCCTTATATATAGGTAACAGCTTGGAACTCGAAATTTTGAATTAAAAATACACAAAACATACATAATATATCTATCTACAAGTAGATAATTTGAGTGTGAATTTGAATATTGAACAATATAGGATGTACGAGTAGTTGAATCAAGGTATAAATTTAGTCTAAATGTATATTATGAACAAAACTCTTGAATTAGTGAAAATTGTGTTTCATCAATATTTTTATATGTTGAACCTCCGACAAATAGAACACTTTCCCAAATTCGAGTTATTTTTAATCTTAAATTTTACCACACATGTGCATTATTTTTCCATTCATTATATTATCATGAGTTTTTGGAAAAAAGGTTTTTGGCTTTTACTTTTTCATATTTATATACAGAAATGGTGAGATAAAGAAGTGAAAGCCTTAAGGTTCTTATCCTGAAAATTATTATATTTTCTTAGATGCAGAGGTAACACAATTATTAATCTCCAGTATAATTCCAATTGATTCGATAAAACATTTTTTTTCATTTCCAATAGTTTTTGTATGATACATTGTGGAACAGTAATAATCTGCATATTCCCAATATTGAGTTAATATAATCTTGTTTCGCAAATTGATCTGCAAAATTTTTATCATTATGTAAAAGGAGCCTTTCAAAGAAAGTTGGATCAATACTCAGTTGTAATGGTTAAATGAAACCTTCGAAGACTGACGATATCGGAGGAAAGATGCATTGAGGTAAGGCATTTTATATCTCCATACTGATTCTTTTGTATAACTGTTAAAATTTGAAGAAAATATTCCTGATTATTTACTTCCTTCAGTAGAATGATTGTTGAAACTGATCACAAAAATTGGTCATTGAACTTCAATTTTAGACTAGTTACATTGAAAAAATTAATTTCACCATCTTTACCTCTTTCTTCTTTCATTGGTGAGCAAATAGAAATGAATGAATGGAAATTATTTCAACATTAGTTTACTTCCGAAAAATATTTTTTTTCACTGAGTAATGTAAGTATTCCTAATGAAAAATTCAGAAAAGGGTGAATATTGACTTTACAAACTCCTAAAGGCAATTAAAAGGGATGAGCGTATTTCAATATCGCATCAAACTGAATTTTGACAATTGGTGAAGGATGAGGCGAAGGAAGATGAAAAAATTGGAAGATACAAATTATTAAATGGAACTCTAAAGGTCATTAATGACTTCATAGTCTAGATCAATAGGAATTGATTTTGTTCTAATAGTCAATTATATTTATCGATTATGCCTAGACTGACGCGTAATATGTCTTGAAAGGTGTGAATACGAGTAAATTAAATGTAGTCACATTTTTAAAATATTCAGATGGTGATATCTGATATTGATATATCTTATATCAATTCTACATCAATAATACAATTTCGGTTTCTAAGAAAACAAGTTCGGATGACAAGAGAGACAAGTTCAGTAAAATTTTCAAGTTTATTAATTTCCATTGCTTCCAAATAATGTAGCTTTAAAGTTTCATTTTCCATGTGTAAAATTTCGAAATCTCCATCAAAGATATGATTTTCTTCTAAAAGATGTTTTGAATATGTCGAACTTGTTTTCTCATTTACATAGCTCATATAATGGTCCTGGATGCGATTCCTAAATGTTCTGCCAGTTTAGAAATCGCATCCAGGAACATCATATGAGCTATGAGAAAACAAGTCAACATCAAGTAAAAACATATCTTATGGAGATTTCTAAATTTAGCACATAGAAAAAAAGGTTTAAAGCTAAATTATTTGAGGCAATGGAAATTAATAAACTTAAATACTCAAACATTTTACTGAATTACCAGTTGGATTTGAATAGATCACCATTACTGAACTTGCTTTTTTAGAAACCGAAATTGTATTACTGATGTATATAACATTCTCTAGGTAATCATAATTTGAGGAAGTACCTTAGGTTTATAAAAGAGTAGATACTCTAGCTTAGTGATTCCCAAACTATGGGTTGCGACCCACAGGTGAGTAGCGGTAACACTTTGGGTGGGTCGCGGAAACAGATTAAAAACACTTAATACTTTTGAATTGTTTTTCTCATTTTCGATAATGGCTAGGGGGGGTATCCACTTCTTTCGAACATAATTTTAAAAGAGCTGATGGGGTTTTCAACCACATATTTGTGTGAGAGGGCATTCTCCACTTTGGTATATTTAAAAAATAAATATAGAAATAGCACTACCAATGAATATACACTAGCACTAGCTCCTCGAGTTACATTAATTACATAGGTCTCATTTTTTAATCTTTTGTATTTGTTTAGTTTTAAGATTCTGAATTAAAAGTATTTTTTTCGTACTGTATTTTATGGCAAATCATCTTTGCCATTTTACAGAGATGTATTCCTCAATAGTGAATTTTCACGATAACAAAAATGATAAAAATATTATCAGTGATAATAATTATAATTAATATTATTTAATATGTGGGTCGCGAAAAAAAATCCACAATGATGGTGGGTCCCCAGGCAAAAAACTTTGGGAAAAGCTCTTTAGGTAATTATGATCGTAGAATTATCTAAGTAGGTATCTTTCTCTTATGATAACGTGGGGTATATAAAATTAGAGTATATATAATAGAATTAACTTTCAGTATGTCAATAACTATGAAAAAACTACTGTGATAGCGAAACATGTCGTGATATATTTAAAAAAAAATTGTGAAGATTGAATAAGGTGTAGTTTATGAAATTAATGTGGATCTTCATTAAGTAACTTAATAACGTTGAAGAGAATACACATTAAACCGAAATCAGTGTTTTTTGCACCTGAACATCACGTGAACTAAACATGTAAACCGTTTCTGAAATAGTCGAATATTAGAACTGAATGTCCAAATTCTGACCTTACACCTCATTAAACCAAAGGATAACTCGCTTGAATAGCTATCCCACACTGGTTTCCTGCTTCTTTGGCCATCTTGAAGTATCCCCCCATTCCCCACTGGGGACCATAAGAATTCTTGATTAGCCAGTACTTCCTGCCGTCCGGTTCTTGTCCGTATCCCACGATCAGAACGGCGTGATTCATCTGCTCCGGTTTATTCCCGCACGCTGGATCGTCGTATATACCGTCGGAGTAAAACTGGAAGGTTTCCTGACCTGCATCGATGGCAGCAGTCACTGGACCAATAGTGGCGATAGCGATTTCTAATCCTTTCTCGTCATTTTCTGCTATGTCGACGTAGCCTGGAAAAAGGAGAAAGTAAATGTTAGTTATTAGATGCATTTTTTTTAATGGAATTGAAATCTTATGAAGTTAGTTGATTTGACGTCGTCTGAACGTAAGCAATCAGGATAACATACGAAAAATATTCAAAAAAAATACCTGATGGTGAAAAACTGATGGTGAAACGAAGGATACAAAATCAGTGGAAATTTTCAGGCAAAAAAACGTGGGTGTCTCGGAACGTCCGACAAAAGTGATAACATGTTGACTGTCGCGGGAATTTTTGAGAAAGGTCTCTCAGGTCACACCAATTTTTATAATGAATTTTTTGAACAATGATTTACTTTGTACTATAATAAAAATTACTTTTTTCTCCTATTTTACCATATTTCACTCCCGTGTGACTCAGAGATACACGCGGCGTATAAATGTTGTCATGTATTTTTGCCCCATGTGTATTCTCTAGAATACACAGCTTCAAGTCTTAACTTGTATAAAATAGTAAAGCGAAGGAGTTTACTACTGCGCTTTGTGCGGTCAGTTACCGTTTATATTGCGTAGAGGCATAATTGAGATTTGAGAAGTGTGTGAAATGTTTTACGAACGTGAACAGGACTATTTACATGCTTTTATGGACATAAGTGACGGCGAAGAAGAAACCTTACACGATTCGGACGCTGATCCGGTCTACATATGTCCGGAAAGTGACAGTAATAGCCCAGATACGTCTTCGAGCGGAGGTATATGTATAAATAAATAGTATAAAATTTTATTTTTTCAATACCAATTACTTATTTTAGAACTAGCGAGTAGAAAACGAAAATTTTCAATTTCGTATGGCTGTCTCAAATAAAAAAAAATCTCGAGATCGAAACCAATTGATTGAAACGTCCAGTGATGTTGAAAGTGAACAGCTGGAGGAAGCGATTGGGAGCGATACCGATAATACAGAAGAGTTATGAGGACTAGTTGTTGGTAACTTTGCAGAATGTCCTTTCGTAGAAGATATTAGAGTGACAGATGATTTTGTTTAAATTAGAAATCAAAATGAACCGGCATACCTACTATAAATTATTCATTGACAAACTTGTGGATTCCATTGTTACTCAAACAAATATTTATGCGGAACAAACAATTGTAAAAGGCATTATTGAAGACACTATAGGACCATCTTCACGTTTGAATAAATGGTATCCTACAGACAGAAACGAAGTATATAGATTCCTGGGAATTTTGATGTGGATGGGGTTAGATAAAAAACCGTCACTTTCTGACTATTAGCGAAAATCCGATCTTTTTTTGTCAAATGCAGCTAAATTTATGTCACGCAGTAGATTCGAAATTTTGTTCGAGTTTTTCATTTTTCCGATAATGAGCTATATCCAGAAGGTGACAGATTATATAAAGTTCAACCACTTGTTGATTCGCTGAATGTGAAATTCGTTTTGTCTGATGAAAACATGTGTATTGATGAAACAATGGTTCCATTTCATGTCCCACTCAAGTTTCGCCAGTACGTCAAGGAGAAACGTAATAAGTTTGGTATCAAAGTCTTCAAATTATGTATCAACGGAAGTTACACGTTTCATTCTGAGATATATTGTGGCCAAGATAAAGTTGAAGGCATAAGTGTTGCTACAAAATTGGAATTAATGGAACAAACTCTCGATAAAGGAGTTACACTCTACACTGATAATCGGTGTACAGGTTTTGAGTTAGCCCCTTCGAAAAAACAGAAAAGGATTTTCCAAGGAAGTGGTGAATGTAAGGTGAAGTAACCGGCGGGAAAAGAATGGACTAATTGTCTTCAAATGGAAAGGCAAAAGAAATGTATTGATGTTATCCATGAAACACACCGACGAAATGGTAGAAATTAATGATAGAGATGGTGCCTTCCTATTCAACATCGTTGCGACGAAGCATAAAATGGTTCAAAAAATTGCCATTGAACTCATTATTGGAGCAAGCGTTGTTAATGCACACTATGAGGGTAACGCCACCGATAAAATCATAAATTTCAAAGAAAATCTATGCATGTAACTTTTGAATGTTGGCAAGGAAAAGATCGAAACGGCTCCAGTAAATTAGCGATACAAAAAAAAACAAGTTTCTTCGCGATGTTTAGCATGCACAGATGAGCCATTACTTTGTTTGGAATGTTTTTTTCTCCACATCATATTACACTCGAAAAGTAGAATACATTTTCATTTCATATTTTGCATGTTTCGTGGGTATGTTACTTTACTTGTAGTTATTAAATTTTATTATATTTCAAGCATATTTCAAATTTTTTTTTGCTAAGTTGCTAGACGTGTAAGTCCATGCCACGTCAATCATTCCACCATAAGAAACATATTCTAAGCGTGTTCTAGTAGCATACACACGGCCAGAACCAAGTTGTTGTTGAAATTATACACGCGGCGTACAGGACCCAACTTGTGTGTATATTTTTATATACACATGACAGTTAACGTATTAAACTAATCAGAATTAAACTATTTAATATTGCAATTGTTGAACTTGAGAAAAGCTTGGGTTATTACTTTAATTTTATGTGTATCAATATGATAATGTAAGGAAAGGTTATTTATGAATAATTAATAAACTTAAAAATTCAAACATTTTACTGAATCAACAGTTGGATTTGAATAGATCACCATTACTGAACTTGTTTAAGAAACTGAAATTGTATTATTGATGGAGAATTGATATGAGATGCTCTAGAACTCTAGGTAATCATAATTTGACGAGGTACCTTAGGAATATAAAAGTTGAGTAGATACGTTCATGTATTATTTTGTGTATGTACATCATAGCTACCATAAGCCAATTGTTACTTTTGGAAAACTAAATAATGATTCTAATAATGTAGGTACAAACACAAAATTAATATAATCATTTTTAACCCACGTTTCGCATAATGAAGGAATATTCCGTGCTTGCTGGTTAGATTTTCATACTACTGTCAACAGTATATGCATAACGCTCACTAAAAACTGAGAGTATGTCCAACGAGAAAGGAACCGGTTCTGACATCATCATTTTTTCATGACATTCATTCGCTCATTTGATTCAATTCCAGCAATAGGACTCTTGTTTAAATTTTTAAGAAAGATTTATTTTTGGGAAATATAAGTTTTGGCTTTCTACTTATCCTTCTTTATACAAAAATGTGGGAATATTCCAAAGAAAGAAACAAAGAAAATGATTTCAAAGTGAACTCTATACACCTTTTCATTAGTATGGAGAAGTAGGGTGCCTAAAGAACGTGCGATACCCCGGCTGTCCATGTTTGAATAATATTTATGAATAAATTTTTATTCATCATCGTTTATGTTATAAACAACAACTAGAAATATAGCATATTCATCTGCAATGACCAGTCTTCACTGAAATGAAGTATCAATTATATGATTTAGATCGCTTACAAGAAGAAAATACGGTTGTTTTTTTTGTTAAATAATTTTATGGATTATTTAAATGTCACCTATACAATTATAGATTAAACAACTCACTTGTGAAGAAGTTCAATCCTCATTTACACTAGCTATATCAAATTTATTTATCGATGACTCCAGTCACTGACCTATATTCGTGATTTAATTTGGATGTAGCCGCTAGTTCATACAGGGTGGGACACCCCATTCGACACGGTCCCTGTAAACCAAATCATTAATGTTTTCGAGAATTTCTCTATTTTATTATATGTATAGTGATTAAGGCTACAGAAGGGAATTTCTCCATTTCATGATATGTTTATTGATTGAGGCTGCAGAAGGAAATAATTTTGGAGTCCAGAGGGTGACTCAAAAAAGTATGACATTTCAAAGTTCTGTTTTTTAAAATGTAACACCCTGTATGTTGTTACACTTTTGAATACGTCAACAAAATTTCATATAATTTCATATAAGGTATTATATACCTATTAATAACTCCATAATGAAATGAAAGGTAATTGAATGTTATACTGTTCAGACCAAACAAAACCAGGGTGTTCCATTTTGAATAACAAAGTTATCTTTGTTGGAAATTATAAAAAAGTGACAATGTCTTTGAACATTCTGTATAATATTGAGTAACGAGTTTTATAGAAATCAATAGCACAAAATCTCTTTTATGCTTGGTCAGAATTCAAAGGGAGGGTTTCTATTCATTTCGATGTTATTTAGTTTCCAATTGTACCTAGCATTTCCATTAAAAAATCTTTCCTGACCTATTCAAGAGTGTAACGAAATATAGGGTGTTTCATAAAAAAACACACAACTTTGATATGTCACACTTTTTTGAGCCACCCTGTAGGCTCAAAAAATTATTTCCTTCTGAAGGCATAATCAATATATAGAAACCGTGTCGTATGGGGTGCCCCACCCTGTATAATTGAGGATTGAACCTTCTTACAGGTAAGTCGTTGAATATTTTTATTAATAAATATTATTCGACCATGGACAACCGAGGTTACTCACCTTCTCTAGACACGAATATTTCTTAGCATCATTTTGATTAATGATGTTTAATTTCGTGATATCGTTAATATTTGTCAATTTCTCCACTATAAGAATTATAAAATTTACAGGATCAACCTTGATCAGTAACTACAATTATACGTTGACAACAGGAATGTGAAATTTCGAAGGATCTGTAATTTATTCAATAAAATTGTATGGCTGAGTATATGAAAACACAGCACTACCTAATAGAAAAGTGATTAAAGCAATGAATAAGTCACATACTTATATTAAAAGTAGAATACTCATTAAAGGTGATATAATCCTTTTGTTGGAATATAATTTATAGTTAACAGAAAGTTTGTATGAACATTCACTTTTCTGACGAATTAATTTGACATTTCAAATTGTGAAGGTTTTCGATTCTGTTCAATGAGTTAATATATCACTGAAATGTTATTTCAATTCTGCATTTTCAAGTGAACGGCTTTCATTGTCTTACGTGATTATGACACAATTCAACTAACAGGTAGAAGAGACACATATTTTTGGACAAGAAAAGTTTTGTGGTTATACCTCTCCATCTTTATACAAAAAATGTTGCCCAAAAATCATTTTGTAAACAAAGCTGAATTTCGAGTTGAAACAAAATTTCGAGTTCGATGTAGGAATTTTAATTAAAAGAATTTTATTTCAAAAATTTTTTGGATTGAGCTAACAACGGCTAAGTAGAATTGGATCCAATAGTATTTACTGGCAATTGAACATAAATCACACAATGAATGAAATATGGAACATTTAATACCAATTCTGTCTGAACTTCTACCTAGTCGAAGAATACATTTTTTTACCTTATTGTATAGTCGAAGTAAACGAAATTGTCAAATATCGAAGACCAAAAAAACCCAATACATAGAAATTACCCGGCAGCAAATTAGTCCAAGTAGACTGTAGACTTGGCGGATAATTTTTACTAACCGAGTTTTATGATTGGCTGAAGAGTCGTAAAATTAAATTTGAAATTATGTTACGGTGACGAATAGAAATCGGGGAATGGTTATCGCCGTCATGTTCAGATCAGGAACTGCTCGCGATTTGAGTGTTGGAATTCGATATTGGTGCGGTTATAATTACTTAAAATTTTTGTTATCTGTTAAAAATGTGGTGTCCTTCGACAAGTACTAATAGTAATAACCAGTGTGATAACGCAGACTTTTTCCAGTGTAGTGATTTCAATAGCGATGGTAAACAATGCGAAAAAGACATACCAGTGAATAAGATTCGGAGGCATTTGAATATTGGAACACATAGAATATGTTTCAATGTATATAAGAATCTACATCTCAAGTTTGGTTTCGAGGAAATCAAACTATAACAAGCAACATCAGATTTGACCGAAATTCCTTTCTCGACTGTACGTAAAATAGTCAAAAACAAATCTAATGACCGCAACACGCTATGTGATTTAGGATTACCAAAACTTTTAGATGTTCATCTAAAAAATCATGGAAAAAACAATATACGAGTGTTACAAAAGCAATGAGATTCCTTCAACCGAAATCATTAGGAAGAAATTGAATACTTTCGGCCATAACGTGAACTGCTGTGGCAAAACTCTTCATAATTGGATGAAGAAACTAGGATTCTGATTTAAAATAATAAACAAACGTAAAGCACAGTTATGGAAAGTAGAAGAATAGTGGAGTTGCGTAACAAATACTTGGAACAAATAACTGAACATAGACAAGAACAACGGCAAATTTTCTATTCGGACGAAACTTGGTATGCCACTCACGAGAGAGTTGCAAAAGGGTGGGCTGATGGTTCGATAATGTATACGCTTAACATGCCTTTAAACAAAGGATCGCCTTGCGGAGGAAGAAAAAGAATGGGTTCCGAATTCTTTGAAATTATGTCGAAAAATCTTGACTATCATAAGAACATGGAAGCTAATTTTTAGAGGAATGGTTTGAAAACACATTGATTCCAATTTTGGATGCGAATAGTGTAATAGTTCTTGACAACACTTCCTATCATTCGCGACAGCTCATTGAAGTACCGATTAAAAATTCCAGGAAAGATAAAATACGGGCCCAGAGTTTGTAAACCAACCGATACTGAGTTCACCCCGGATGAACCTCGATCATTGGACAATGCTGAATTTATAAAATCAAATCGAATGTTTATTCTGCAAGAATAGAATGTTCAGGTATCGGAACAGAGATGTCTCTGTTCCGATACCTGATACCGATACCTCTGTTCAAATAAAGATGAGGCTGCAAATATTTTGAAGTCTGAACCTGTCGACCTGATCCATTTCAATACATGATAGAATGAAAATTGCAGAATTAAAAAGCTAATAATAATGACATTATTTTTACGAGCGCAAAGATCAAACTGTTTTTGCGTTGAACAAAAAAGAATACGAATTAAAAACTCGATATTATGGAGAATGCTCCTATTACTCTCTATTAGAGAGAGGTAAATGAAACTGTGGTCAAAAGAGCTAGTTCTGGATGACAATGATAAAGGCAGGGCAGTAATTATGAGTCTATAACCAACCAAAATCTATTTCCTTATTAAATGATATGAAACCATTTTTTCATCAATTAGACCTGTGATGTCGTTTATACCAACACCGACCTTTAAAATGTCCTTTAAAATGTCAGTAACGCTCATATAATCAATTCAAACCTATATTAACTTCAAGTCACGATTTAGTGTAAATAAAACATATCGATAATGAATAACATTAAATTTCCGGATAACACTAACTTAAAATCGTTTGATGATTGATATCCCAGTATTCCCACAATTGAAACAACTGAGCTGGTTGAGCGACTCTTAGACGGAAACCATGTTAATCTTGTAGATAATTCTAGATTTACTAATTACTCTATCTCACATTTATTTTCCATTCAATAACAATAAAATATTTTATTCATATCGCGAAGTGTTACTCTTCCTACTCTTTGTTGTATTGTCTTGAATTGGTAATATCACGTTTAATGTCTTTCAGTTCTCTACTTTCACATTAGTTTGGAAATCGGAAATCTAATCTCACTCCAGCTCATCGTAATACATCTTCAAAATGTCTACCATTTTATTTCCTAAAATGTCTGTTTATAAATTAATTTTTCATATTGTGGAATCATTAAATGATAATAAAAATGCTAATAACTCAGGAAAGGCTGATTGTGCCGTCATTTGGCGACGAGTGACAACTCAACGTGTTTCTTTCGACAGAAAAAATACTAAAAATGATAATTTCCATGTTAATTTTGTCTTACCATGAGACTTTTCAAGTTCGCAGTTCAGAGGCCGTTCATATATTACGTGAGCGCTATGCTATAGAGCAGTGGTCGCCAACCTCTTCAATGTGTTGAGCTACTTTGTTAATTTTGGAATAAACAGCGAGCTACCCACACGGAAGCCACGTAACGCAA
>WOGO01005273.1:0-12560 GCA_015342085.1 Leptinotarsa defecta | reverse complement strand
CGTACCACTTTTGTGAACATTTTTCTGAATCAGCACAATCACCATATGCCACTGTCAACATTTCAAGTATTTTGAGCATCGAACACGAGTCGAGTGTACCATATAGAAAACGGAATAATCGCTAATCGTATATACGTATGGGAGAGTCTGTATGAAAGAGCCAGTTTTAAAAAACATAAAAAGAAGTTAACGTCAGGTGATGGTTATTGAATGAAATTGCTTTTTGTAAATAATTACTTTAATAGTCGTGTTTATCCAATCAAAATAAAATGAGATATGACAGAAATTAGTAATATGACAACTTAAAAAAAAGGGGAAATCGGCTCTTTCAAGGCAACATGTGTATGAAACAGTCGGGTTCCTCTCTACTGCAAATAAAATCACTTAATAAACTATTTATCTGCTATATAAATCTTATCAGACTGTGAAATTGCTTATTTCTGTGAAAATCAGTTATTTATCAGTCTTAAATCACAATTCACTCATTCATAACTATTCAATACCTTGTTTTGAAAGGTAAACCGCAACATCCATGGTTTGAGTCTATGGCTACAATGAGGTGAAAATATCAGCAGAAGTAACTTGTCCAATTTGTTTTGACCCTTATTCAGCGATGATTTTAGGAGGAGCTGAAACAGTGCTGCATCCTAGAGCCGACTCTTTCACAACCTTCACAAGTGGCTCTTTCAAAACATTTTGTCGTAATGTCAATGCTGGAACTAGCAATGTACGGTGCTTCAAAATCAGAATATTCAATTGACAATTACAGATACTGCAACTTTGCTAAACTAACAAGACAAAGCACAATTATTACCACCCATTTCTTCAGCAGCTCAACAGCATATCTATCGAGTATATTATCAAATACAAACCTGTCTAGGAAAAGAAATTGTTCCAGAACAGGGAGTTGAAAAATAATATATTACAACCAATAACAACTTTATTGCCACCAGCACCCGAGGATCTATTAAACACAATCATTTGTAATTGTACAAAAGGTTGTGGCGGCAAATGTGGATGTAAAAAAATTAGATTGAGATGTTCTGAAGCTTGTGGACATTGTCGTGGTCAGTCATGCTTAAACGCAGAGTCCACTAGTGAAGAAAATGATGAAGATGTTGATTTAAATACAGCACTCGATGTTTTGTCAGCAACTTTTGATGAAGTTGAAATTGAGGATATCGACGACGAATTTTTTTCCCTATTTTACAATGTACAAATAAAAAATTATTGAGCATAAGATAAAAAAAATATTTTATTACAGTTAATTGATTATGCCTACGGGGGAAAACATGTAAAAAAAACGCGCCTTGCATTCTACCTCAAAGGTGGTACGGAAATGAGTGCATCATCATAATGTAGTCGCTTTCTCAGCGCTCTAGTTCGAAAACGGTTGACTTTACAGAAAAATGCAAGGGACATTTTTGTAGATAATCGTATGAGGGATAATTTTTTCGACCTCGGAGCCATAGGTCACGAGATATTCCCGGAAAACTGATTTTCGTTACCTTTTGACCCTTACACTTTTTAGCCAGCACGATATCAATGTCACATCTTCATTAAAACGTCATCATGAAGGAGTATACCAAAATTCAGCTCAGTAGAAATTTCTCCGCAGATAAAACCTTAAATAACTGGACTATAGCCGGACCTCGTATTGTATAATTTTATTTTTCAATTTCTCTTCTTGTACTGAAGAGTCGTCTCAATCTATATCGAAATATGGAAAATTATTCCAAGCATAAAAAATTGAGTTTGCTACGGTCTCATGAAAAACATTTGAACGTGAGAGAATTAGATAATTGAATACATATCATACGCTGTCTGTTCATTCCTGGGGTATGCTCATGCGACGTTTTTATTTTTGGTCAAGATTCAGCAATTTTGGAAAAAATTTCGATGCCGACATCCTCAGCAACTTCTCTTACAGTGATTCAACGATTCTCTATAACAATTTTCTCCACTTTCTCATCATCGATATGCTGGGACTTCGAGGGCGAGTGTGGTCATTCACATCTTCTCGACCTTCTATGAAAAGCCCGTACCACTTTTGTGAACATTTTTCTGAATCAGCACAATCACCATATGCCACTGTCAACATTTCAAGTATTTTGAGCATCGAACACGAGTCGAGTGCACCATATAGAAAACGGAATAATCGGTAATCGTATATACGTATGGGAGTGGCTCAAAATACAGCTTTTTCGCGTAAACATTATGACATCAATATTATCGTAAAATAATGCTAAATATATGCAAAACTTTTCTTTGTAAAACAAATTGAGTGAACGCAAACAAAATACTTTTTGGTCCTAAAATCTTTGATGTGGTCTACCGACGACATTCGTTTTTGCAGAACTGTTAAATGTTTGTGGATGACAGCTGTTAGTAGGGGAGCCCACGATGCAAAATGGGGATTTACTCGAGCGTCATAGAGACATATTAGGTCGCAAAGCTTAGATGATAAGATAAAAGATATAATATAAACATTTTCATCGGTGGGGAAAGCGGCTATAGATTTTTAAATATGTAAAAAAATACTGTTGCATGGACATACTCGGGCGCGTCAGATACTGATAACATCAATGTCCTACGTATTTTTATTAATGTTCATATGTTAATCAGATCGTTTGTATGATGCGGGTGGTTGTACGTAAGGGTTAAAAGTGAAAAAAAAAATTATCCGAGCGCGTCATATTTTCTAAGGGTGTGTTGAGTGCAGCAAAAAAAAGCTCTCATTCGATAATCTGACGATTTAAATCTGACGCAAACTCGCGGCCATTATTATAATGTTAAAAAAAATCGCCATTTTGAAATACTCAAGCGCGTCAGATTAAGATATATCGTTCATCTTCATGTTCTAGATGTGCTGTCTCATAATATGACGATTATCTAGAGAGATTCGCCTAATCTGACAAAATTTTTTTTTAATCATTGAACTTAATTGATTGAAAAGCTCAGGAAATAGCATGTAAATAAGTAAGTGTATGTTTTTTAAGTAGAATACTTGTATTTATAAGAAAATAATTTTAAAAAAATGCTCAGAAAAATGTAATTTTTTAAAATCAATTAATTAATTAATCATCACCTTCATCACGAAGGAATCTCTGTGATCAGCTGTGATGGCGTCGTGGCAACAGAATTCAGAGTGGGGAAGCAGTGAGAGAGTAATAGATAGAGAAAAAGTGGAAGAGGAATAGAAACTTGGAGAGGGAAATATAGGTGTCACACAGCTGTACGCATTAAACTTTATCGACGAATTTGTGTTATTTCGGCTTGCGGAAATCGTCGGATTATATATTTTTCGTTATCCATGAATTATTTCCTTCAAAATAAAAAAAATCCGCTACGCTCAAAAAGGTAGAAATGATGTTATTTTTTTATAACTCTGCTGTCCTCCCCTTTCCTTACATCACTCTCAAACTGTCAGATTACTGGAATATACACTTTTTAGCATGTAATTAATTCACCCTATCTTAATCTGACGCGCTCGAGAATTTCGGATGATCAATTTTTTTTTACTAATCTGATCCTTCATCCTTCACGGGCGGCCTTATATATGGGGCTCATATTTGGTGGAGGTACTTAACCGGGTACAAGGTATCCCTCTGTATATTAATCTGCCACGCTTCAGTAAATTCCGAAATCCCCGCTTGGGCTCCCATATTATATCTATTGAATGCGTCGATCTTCTTCCGCTTTCCCTTTTTTAAAAATTTTCAGTTTTCTTGACGACAAGTTGAAAACTCAACATGTTTTGAAAAAATGAGGGGCCCATCGTGTTCCTTTTTTATTTATATGTTAAACAAATCAATTTTGAACAACTATTCTTTTTTATAGCAAAAAACTTAGGGGCCCCCCTTCTTTGTTGCTTCAGGGCCTCCAGAATTCCAAATCCGACCCTGTCTGTAGAAGGTGAATATTGTTTGAAAATTGGGAGTATTGAAAGTATTGCATGGATATAGATGTACTCTGAATATTATTTACGAATGATTTCAAATAATTTCATTTGAAAATTCAAATAATTTCATTTGAAAAAATGGATCAGTTTATTTGATTTGCTGTTCGAATAGAGACAAAAGGAAAATTTCATAGTTTTATTTTTTGTCATTTTCTCTAGTGGCTCACCATTATTTATGACGTTATTTAGTCACACGTAAAAATTTCTCAGCCTCGATTTTTCGTGCAAATCACATGAAACAAACAAAATTATGAACAAAAATCTTGCGAATCTGAATATTATTACTCTGAGTATTATTACTATTATTACTTGGTGTGTCCAATTTGAATACGGATATATTTTTTCGTGCTTCACGAAAGCGTTACTTACAAATAACTGATATGCCTTCAAATACTTTCCAGAATTGGGAGTTTCAATGGTATACAAATAATAGGAGCAACAGCTTTGTGCAGAATGGAGTACTCCATATTAGACCAACCCTTCTAGCTGATGATTATGGCAACAATTTTCTATATAGCGGGACAATTGACATACCAGAGTAAGGCCATATCACTATAATATGTAGGACATATGTTTTTATGGAACTACGATTAGAATTAGAACTATGTGTGAGAAAATAAGTAGATTTTATGAAAATATTTCAACATTTGATAGGAAAAATATGGAATCAGATCTCAACATTACAGTTAAACATAGAAAGGTGGCATTTCCAGTTATCAACACCAAAATGAACGAACACATGCAATACAGGAAAAACGTCAAGAATAAATAACATATATTTTTGGATTTATAACCTTTCACAATCTGAAAAAATTAAAACTAACTCAATAATAATGATAGGCAAACTTTATGAATATGACAAGTTACTGACTGATTGGACTTTGCAGTAGTTTATATTATGCAGTAACTTTTCGGGTGAACTTTTCAGTTAGCCCTTTACTACACTTCAGCAGATTCTCCATTGATTCAGTTTTAATTTTTTCAGATTGCGGAAGGTTATAAACCCAAAAAATTGTATGAAATACTCAGTGCTCTCTTCACCACTTATTTTTCGTGATAGAAATGCTTATTTCAGATGTACCAACGCAGATAACTCAGGTTGCAGACGTACTGGCACTGCAACAAATATACTCAATCCGATAAAAAGTGCCCGTCTTCGAAGCCTAAATTCATTTTCATTCAAATATGGCAAAGTGGAAGTTCGAGCCAAACTGCCTGTTGGAGACTGGTTATGGCCAGGTAAGGTTTATTCAAAATCTCAAAGATCTGAGTATACCAAATACCACCATCTCACTTCAGAAATCGATCTCATGTATAACTTTGAAAGTCCTATTTCCAGTCTGACTTGAGTTTCCGAAATAATTTTTTTTTGTCGAAAATTCGGGAAAAAAAATAGTGGAAAATAATGAAATCAAAATGAAAAAAATTGATACACAGAGTTGATATAGGCGACATTTTGTGTTATTCTGTTTCAATTTGTTATAGTTTTGATGTAGGGGATGCATCTTTCCCGCTTAGAGCTTCGTTCACGAGATACTGTTTCATTGTGGTAAACCATTTTTTGGACGAAAGTTTCATATATGCAGTATGACAACATCCGACTGATATTGACCTATTTTGATTTATCTTACAGAAAGTGAATGTTTTCCAACTGGTATATATAAAAATCTCCTTCATAAAGTAGCCAGATTTTTTTTATTTTGAATAAAGTGACAGTTTTTTCACTAAACGTTCTCTCCTATATGATCATCTAGACTGTTGATTGCTCTGCGGAATGAATTCAGTTATAATGGAGCTGTTGATATTTTTGTGCATGGAGAGGGCTTCATACGGTAGATTGCTCCAAAAGTCGAACTGTTAGTATCTGGTCAATTTTCCTCATGTGATTAGAATTATCTTACTGTTTCTCAGAGCTGTGGTAAACTGTTGAAATCATTTCATCTATATCAATATTGTCTGTTGGTTAGGTTTTAAATAAACATCCAGGCTTCCATAAATTACATTTGAAATATTCATCATACTTGTTACATTATCGTCAATGATTCTGATGATATCATATTGGCTTTCTAATTTGTTCAAAAATTTCGAAAAATAGTTAATTCTCTTTGTTGAATCAGAGGTGCAGAAAATATTACCTGATGAATATTGAAGAAACACTGGTTGTAGGAACTAGTAGGTTTGTTAATACCATATTTCAAACCAAAGATGAACTATGAATTTGCACAATGAACAAATTGATTTCATTACCAGCCACATTATGTTTTGCCTGTTACGTTTTCAAAGTTCCAGTTTATGCTGATACTCGGAAAATCAATGTCTTCGTGAAAATTACGTTTCATTCTCAAAATCACTCTCTTCTTTTGCAGCCATATGGATGTTACCAACACGTTGGATCTACTCCTCTTGGCCGACATCTGGTGAGATTGATATAATGGAGTCCCGTGGAAATAAGCGATTGAAGAATTTCCAGGGTGTCAACATTGGAGTTGAACAAATTGGCAGTACTCTTCACTGGGGACCAAACCCTGCCAACAACAAGTTTTCATTGACCCATTATGAGGAAAATAATCCAGCAGGCTATGACTCAGACTTCCATAACTATCAAGTCGAGTGGACACAGGACCAAATTACCTTTTCAGTAGATGGTAAAGCAATAGGTACTGTCAAACCACCTAAGGGTGGTTTCTGGGAGCTGGGGGGGCTCGATGCTTCTGGTCTGAAAAATCCATGGGCGGGGCATTCAAAGATGGCTCCCTTCGACGAAGAGTTCCATATCCTAATCAATCTTGCTATTGGTGGAGTGACATATTTTCCGGATGATGCTATAAACCCTGGGGGCAAACCTTGGAACAATAAATCTCCCAAAGCAGCAACTGACTTCTGGGAAGGCCGAAACCAATGGCTACCCACGTGGAATAGAAATTCAGATAACTCGCATTTGAAAGTAGATTATGTGAAAGTGTGGGCTTTATGAAGAAGTTCTATTGTTCTAATGAATTGTTATTCTGTATTATTCTTCTTTTATATTCAAGACCACTATCCAAGGTTTGTTTGAATATTCTGAAATTATAAAAATATACCATAATCTCTTGAGTATTTCGGGTGTTGACTGATATATTTGAGGAAGGATTTGGTTTTTGTCTCCATACGTCCATAGCTTGATCTCACAATTTCAAATTTTCATTACAGTTCATAACAGAAACAGAAAATTAGTATAAGAAAGCAACCCGAATAATTTTGTCTTATCGTGAAACTTCGTTTCAAAAATGATAATGTCGAAACAATTCCGAAATGAAGCTTTCATGACTTTTTGATCTACAACTTCAATTTTCAACTGATAATTCGATAGTGAGCGGAAGTTTTTAGAACGGTTAACTGAAAATCTATGAATGAGATACTATTTTTTGGACACATTCATTCATCCAAAAGAAATATTGATTCATAGGTTTTTTTCTTACTAAACGGTTTTATTCAGCTTGCCTGTTTGTTTGGGTCAAATTTAGAAATTGAAGTTTGACTCCCTTCCTGTTGACAGACTTATCTCATATTTGGTACACACATTTAATTTTGATGAAAATATAATCCAATAAATTCCGTATCATTGTAAATGGGGAATGTTCCTCAATTTGGGTTATTACAGCAAATGCAAGTTCAAACAAAATAAAGTTGAGTTCAATTCATGAATTTTTCAAATTCACTTCAAAAAGTATTCAAATTGATGTTTCAAATGTTGGGTTTTAATTTTTGAAGGGATTTGTTTCTAATTCACATATTGGCAACAGCGCCTAGAATGCTAGGTCGAAGTGCAGATTAGTAGTATGCTAGAAGGAGAAGAATCATGTCAATAGTGTCAAATTAGGGCAAAATATAAATTATAGTTCAATACTACTTCCACAAGCCACATAAACAACAGTTGTTTTGTTATTTATTCATATAGAGGAAGATAGGTTAGGTGCACAAAATGTCATATATCACAGAATGTCTCGGAACTCGGAACATAAGTAAACAAAACAACACGCCTCTGAAATATGTCATCTTTATTTGTCTCATACGGGTAACAGATTCATTGTCCTTTATTAGCTATAACCGACGTTGCAAAATGGTGAAATAGAACCGAATCCCTTTAAATGTTGAATACATTATTTCATTCCTCTTTTTCAAGTATTCAAATGCTTTTTTGAAGCAAAAAAGTTGAAATGATAGGTTTAAAATGCGTTGTTTTAGAGCTCTTTCATGGAAACTACTTGATTTTCGTCAGGAGGAACATTCCCCATACTAGATGGCCGTAGCGGATTACATATGGCGGATTACATATTTTTCCATAACTACCTCAATATGTAGAACACTAATACACTTCAAAAAAATGCAAATTCAAGATGGCTGCAGTAAAACTATTTTCACAATTGCCGTTTATGAATATTCAAAATTCTGAGAATGTACACTCAAAATATTTCAATTAATATTCAGAAAAGTATATACTGATAACGAAAAACCAAGAATTCATAGCCAACACACCTCTATGATAGTGCAAAGCCACAGTTTTTATCAATATGAATAATTTTTTAAATTTTCTGAATATTATCAAGTTGTAGTAGCAATTTGCCGATTCTAATAATAACCCACATAAATATTCTATGCTGAGGTTGAATTCTGTGAACATGTAAAGTGAAAAACTGTGGTTCCTTATCAAAAAAAAAATGGAAATATTCATACCTGTATAACATGAATTCATAGAATTATTCCAAAATGACATGAATATTTTTGTCAAATTCCCAACCTCTCTTTGTTGTAGAGATGTTCTTCTGATAAAGAAATATCTGAAAATTCAGATCAGTTTTTTCCAACATAATAACTTCGAAATAAGCTTTCCCTTCATTCTTTCACACACCTGAACTATTTTTTAAAGAACGAAACACAAACACTATCGCTGTAAAAGCGGTGACTATGCGAAAATTGTGATTCACATTGGATTTGAATCGCTGAAAATTAAATCTATTTGGGAAAATGCTGTCAGGAAGTTTATTCCACATAAACGCAGTTCTCAAAATAAAATAGTTCTCAAACAGTGAAGCTGAACCTCAATCACAGTCCATCACGTATTTATGTACCGCTCTTGGTAGAATCAAATGCGCCAAGTCACTTGAACATTTTTCGTGAAAGTATCTATAAAAGGGAGAAAATCCCCAAACTTTCTTCAATGTTCCAAACTATCAAGGTTGCACATGATCGCGTCTCCAGTCAGGTGGATGGCTATTTTCTGGATGGAAACCAGCATCTTTAGGGTATGCTTAAGGGCGGAGCTCCTTACATGAGAACAATACTTCAAAGAAGGTCTCATCTGAGCTTTATAAAGCATCAAAAGTTGCTGAGATGTGTAGAGTTTTCTGGTCTGGTGTTCCAAGCTTTTGAGAAGCAGCCTTTGCAATTGAAGCTACATTTGCAATTCCAGCTTCATTGTGCCAAGACATATTGTGTCCATTTTAATCCCCAACAAACTTATCGAAGCAGAAATCGAAATTGTCTGGCCTGACAGTATTATATCCGGTTCGGAGACATTTGAATTCTTGAAGAAAACCGATACCTAGGTTTTTGAACCTGGTTACTTTCACCTCACTTCGAAATTACTTCTAGATCCTCATTAAGATACGCAACCTCCTGCTGCTGGAATGACGGGACAGGTGTGCTGTCGTCAGCAAAGCAATATATTAGATACTTGGTTTTATCCAATAAGTCGTTGATATACAATAAAAAGAGCGTGAAAGACAATATGGTTTCCTAGGGAACAACAGCGTTGATGGTAAAAGTTTTCGAGGGATAGCTATCGACGGCCACTTGCAGGAAACATTCTTTCAGGAAGCTGAAGAAACATACACAAAAATTTCTCCAGCAAACCCTCATGCAAACACACGGTCAAAAGCCTTAGAAATATCAGGCGCGACATGTTTTGAATCTCCATGTTTCTCGTTTGCGTTATTCCAAATATTGGTGACATACGATAGAAGTTCGCCTGTTGATCTCTGTATCCGAAAGCCATATTGATGATCTCTCAAGAAGTTAAAGCCTTCCTTATATTCAAGGATATGGTGGTTTATGACTTTCTGAATGATTTTTGATATCACTGATAGCAAAGTGACTGGTCTATAGTTATTTGAAAGAGTTTTCTTACCATTTTTGGGAATAGGCTGAACGCGAGCAATCTACCAAAAAAAAAGGAAAAACTCTTTTCTTGTAAGACAGATTGAATTGCAACAATTTTTACGACGCGCTGTAAATAAACAATTTGGGGTGAACATGCCATGAAAAACTTTCAATTCACATTTTTTTTTCACTTTTTATGCATTTGTCCTATATTCATCCATGTAATGTTTGTATTCAATCGAAAAACCAGCGTCATTTGTGCCATAATTTTGTGAAAAACTCTTTGTATATTTTCGCTCTTATTGAAGGTAAGAGACGCAGTTCAATTTGCATACCGAAATGGATTCTCACAAAAATATCATTCAACCTCAAAATTCCTGCTAAGAATTGAAAAATATAAATTACAATTTTCATAGTTGTAGGTCATAATGCGTTAGTTGTAAATAAAAATGTTTTTATTTCAGAAGATCTTGAATGTGACAAGGCCAAATCTTATTTGAATAATCACTTCTGACTTGAAACAACTTTTTCAATACATATTGGACGTATGGGACGATATCCCATAGTGAGAATAAAATCGTATTCGACCACAGTATCATTTGTTCCGTAAATGATTCGGTCGGTAGCCAAGCGGTTCGACGTGGGTACTTTGTTCAATTAGTCAATCGGCCAATGTGTTTGTCGATGGTTCAAGCCTCAGGCTGAACATTTCAGAAAGTTTTAATGCCGTTGAGCAGTTTTCGTATCTGGGAAGTAATTGGGTGGTTCATTGGTGTCCAACCACTGTCCTAAACGTCTCCTTTTTCGAAGATGATCCACTTTTCATCACACATGACGATCAAATCCAAAAAAATCGTTTTGGTTGCGCAAAACCAAAAAAGAACAGACCTCTGAACGTGACAACGTGTTGATCGTTCACATAGTGAGGCACCCACTTTTTGAGCTTTTTGACCTTTCCAATACGTTTTAAGCCATCAAAAAAACGCATGGAAGCTGGCGCCCAGTTCTTCCACTATTGCATGCACCATTTGTGATGGGTCAGTCTCCACCAGGGTCCTCAAACCATCGTCCTAGATAACTGTAAGTCAACCAAGTCAGGGATCTTCAAGGCTGAAATCTCCGGAACAAAATTTCGCAAACAAACGTCGAACCCAACACTATCTCTGCCAAATACCTGGTTAGTTTTTCGGGCTGTTTCGGTAGCGCTTTGATTCAATTTGGATTCATAGAGAAAAAGGGACGAAAATCCCCTGAAGACATCATATAGGCTGTAGTATAGGCTATATAGCGTTATAATCTGAGAAGAGGTAAATAGTTGAAATTAAAAAAAAAATATCAACAGCATCAATGAAGAGAGTACAAAATTCTTTGTCGATTAGTATATACCACAACACAATAGAATAAATATCAGTTGAGATATGGAGCTACAAAAAACACAGGACATCAAAACGGACAAAACTCTTGAAACAACCTAATATTTCAGGCGATATATTTCAGAGAGAAAATTCAACGACACCAGACGACATAAAGTTATTCGTTCTCCTATAAGATCAACCTCAATTGAAGTTCACAGAGCAACCGTAAATAGATTAAATTCATAGATGGCCCAGAAAAGAATTTCGTTCACTTGTGAATTTGATTTTTTCAAATTATTTGATTTCTTTTGGTTTTTCCAGCATTCAATAAAAATTGATTCAACTGATTTATTCATTCATGATGGAATAATATATATCTAAAAAAATCAAATACTCGACCTTCTAATAATAATAATAATTCGAAAAGACGAGGATAAGCCAATGCAATAGGGTCATCTTCAATAATATTGAAGACCTAGGCTTATCAAAGAACCTGACTTTCGCTTTCCTCGGGCTGGAGTGGGAAACTGAGGGGTTCATCATGGCTTACCAGGATGGTGTCTTCAACACGTTAGTCTATCGCATTCGCGTATAGAGGTTCCTTACACAAGGTGCAGTGCCTGCCGCGAGGCGTCCGAGACCCTAATGCACTTGCTTTCAGCTTGTCCAGCATATGCGGTCTCTGCCCATATCCATCAACATAACGCGGCCCTTAGAGTAATATATTACCATATAAGGCACTCCTACGGTATTGACGAGACATCGGTGTTGCCCTACGCCCCGGGGGATATTGAATCCGTTGTGGGAAACGATAAGTGCCGAATTTATTAGAACTATTCGTTTCCCGCCCTCAGGCTCATACAAGCTAATTAGCCTGATGTAGTCCTTTTCGACCACCGGAGCAAGGCGATATTTGTCGTGGAGTTTTCAGCTCCTGGTGAGATGAATATCGTCCGAAAAGAAGTGGAAAAATGGATAAAATATTAAGATTTTCTCTTCGAACTCCGCAGATTCTATCCAGACCACTCTGTGAAGATGGTTGTTCTGATTATTGGAGTCCTTGGTGGAATGATGTCCTCTCTACTCTCGAATCTTAAAATCATACC
>WOGO01005272.1:0-12561 GCA_015342085.1 Leptinotarsa defecta | reverse complement strand
TTTATTTATTTAAAGTAACTAATGTTTTAATCATATACTCTACGACACTGGTCACTCATTTCCACTCAAAATACCTACATAATCGGATTAAAAGTTTTATAGCTGTATTGTATTTCTTCAGATACAAGGTGGGTTAGTCGAAAACATCTTAAACTGCCAGTTTTAGTTTGGTTTTTGTTATTATATCATATTAGCTGTCCTCTCTGTATTTCAGTTCTCTAATGAGGGTCAAACTTGCAGTGAGCTATCAACAAATTATGAACGGACTATAGGTAAAAATGATTCAACGTTTTCAAACCATTTCTTGGAATACAACTACAAGTTTCCGAATCTAAACAACATGGAAATTGTGCAATATGCAAGCAAGGGTTGGAAACTCAATTATTTGGAATCCTTGGAAATTTATAAGCAGAAGCATTCGGAAGTAACCTGCTAAATGATTAAATCGATCTAGATTACTCACCGGTTTTCAAATTAGCGTACCCACATTGTCACAGGTAAACAAAATTCAGGTACTCAATTAAGTTAAATATCTTTGTTATTACTTAATATTTTTCTGTTTATTTCATATACGTTAAAATTTTTCACCTATATATGCTCTTAGTGAACTTACAGACCCCGTTATTTAAAATTGACGTTAACATGAATACGGTGGATTCTGGAGAGTGCATTGGTATGCAACTGAAAAAAATGCATCCGGTCCAATAAGTTTCTGCCTTGATACTTCTGGATTTTGGTTATCGCCTCCGAAGCAGTAGAGCTTGAATTACACGGTCACCGCCCATGAAAATCGTCTAATGACGAATTAGGTAGTTAGTTAACTTCACTAAAACCTCATCAAGATATAAATTGATTCCACTATCTGTAGTAAAGGTAGGTAGTCGATTTTGAATCAACTTGTTTTCAACCAATCCACCATGAAAGTCGTACATAAAAAAGGAAAGTTGGAATTCATGATTTTGCGAATCAGCCTGTATAAATCTAGGTACAAAGTTATCTGAGAAGCACTGTTGCCATATTTTTCATGATTAGGTCGTACTTTAACATGCCATGGAAGCAATGTCAAGCGCAACGTCTGAGAGTATAAGGCGAAGTTGAATTTCTTCATTTGCAGGAATTGGCAAGTGGTGAATGTGAATAAAGAATGAAATAGGTGTTATCATTATCGTATCTGACAGGAGTTCCTGCCTATTTGGTTTTTATGCTCCTCCCGAGAAGCTCGTCTAGCAGTTCAAAAATATTTAGGTCGATAACAGTAGCAAACTGACCAATTATTCCATATAAAATGTTTAGGAATGTTTGAAACACATTTTCAAAATATGAGCTAGAAGTAAGAAATATTCTAAGAAATTTCTAAATATTTTACCAAGTGTTCCTATTAGAATGTGGATTCTAAAGGGGTGGCTAACTAAGTCAGATCACAGTTTTGAAAAAATGTTTGAAATATGTTTTTTCTGTTAACCAGCTATCGCACCCCTACGAACGACAACCCTCAGAAGTCAAAACTTGTGCGAGCTAAGGACTAACGAGGTCTTACCTTTTAACGTGAGATTCCTAACATAGTAGAATAATACAACCAATAGGCTCTCTTACCACGTGATTGGTCCGAGTTGCCGGGGACCTTCAACCTCTCTTAGGATGAGATTCTTATCCAACGCGTTCACTGCTAATCAATTTGTGACCCAAAATAAAATGTATTGTACAATATATATTTCATAGTCTAGAAATTTAGTTTTCCCCCTTAGGTCTCACTTTTCCTTTGTGCTGCAGTTTTTATTTCTGCCAAACTTTACTGTTCGCACGTTGAAAGATAAGACCTCAATAATCATTTGTTTGCATTTTTAAGGGTTGACGTTCGTAAAGAGATTGACGGAAAAAACCATATTCATAACTATCTCTATTAGAATTATTAGGCAATTCAAACGGGAAAAAGGTGATAGATAATCAATTTAAAGTGTTTCATTTCAGTAGTATTTTGAAATCTACACTTGACCATTCTAGCTTGGCTAGGGATTAAGTTTTACCAGTTTCAATTGTGAGCTTTATTCCAAACCCAGGAGGCCTTGCTAGTCTAGTTGAGTTTCAGCTCATTGATTCAGGACTTAACAATAATGACTTCAAAAGCAATAATCGATATTTCTGTTTGAATACGAGTACTCAATACTCTTTATTTTGTTGGTGCAATGAAAGTAGTGTAAAATAAATATCTCCAGACCTTTATTGGACAGGGGTTGTTTGAACCATGAAACATACTCTGTTGCAGAACTACTTATAACTTGTTCAATCAATCGTCATATACTTGTACTCTTATATTGAACTTATTTTATTCTGTGTTTTTTTCCGTGTTTATTCACCTCTCATTTTAATTTTAATGAATGATTGTATTTTTAAACAATTTTTTATGTACTTATATGTTGTTTACTGTGAATAAACCTTTTTCATTATTATTTATTATACCTACCCTCTTTCGCTGTTGTTTCTATTATTGAGTTATAAGAAAATATATAATTAGGAGAATCTTCATGCCATTCATGATTTGTATGATATCAAAGCAATACAGTTGTTCAAATTTAAAAGATTTCCTAAATGAAATGTTATTTAAAAAAAGAAAAGATCTGATAACATTCATTAAATTTGAATTAGACTGGTTTTATTTTGAATCCAGTAATGTGAGTCTTTAGAGAAATACTATTTAAACTACAGAATAACGGTAGCCTACTTCTTTTTAATTATTCCGGCAACACTGTTAAGGTGCGTTTACCTGTGTCAACATTTTCAGGACTGATAATATAGCGGTGAGTGGGGATACGGCATACCTTCAACCGTCATCCGTTGTTTTGTCCGGTTTGAGTTGTGCACATTGCGACAGGCCCGTCCTGTAAGTCGGCGTCCGGTCTAACCGTTTTTCATATTTTCGGGTCGGTTTTCGTTTCAAAAAGTCGCGAATTTTTTTCTGTTTCTGGGTGATTTCTGGATTTTGTTTGGTACTCTCAAATTTTATGTTTTCAATCTTGTCTATTCTACGATTGAACTCCCTCAAACAAAAGTGATCTTAGTATCTGTATCCATGGCCTGAATCTAATGAGTTGTAGATTTCTAACCTTTCATGAAATACTCTTTGTTGAACTATTAAATAAAAGTGTTGGTGTGTTGTTTTTGTGACGATTGAAGTGGCGTTTCAACCTCTGCATCTCAAGGCCATCCAGTTCTATAGAAAACTGTTTGATAAGCAAGATCCTCACTAAACAATCTGAAATGTCTGTATCATCCGAGTATTAATCTTGATCAGAACTTCGTGAGCTTAGGTGCAACGTGCAACCGCAGACTGCATTCTTAAATTTTTTACAGTGGCTCAGTGAATTGTTCAGCGATAATAAGGTCTCTAAAGTGCGAAGGTTTTGTTGGCATACTGACTGCTCTAAGCATCTGTTCTACGGATCACATCTGCTGTTTCTTTGGATAAGGGTGTTACTTCAGAACGCATGACGTTTGGGGTTTAGTTCGAGTCTTTTGTGAAAATGGGTAATAACCATCCTTCAAATCACGTGCCTTTAGATAGAGCCAATGTTGGCAAGTACGGAGATGTACACACGGTAGGTTTTATTATCTTTTCTCTAGAATTACACCAAAATTTTCTTTAATATTTTCTGAGTGAAGAATTATATTTTGCTAAGTCGATACTTCGATCTTCTTGAAAAGTGTACATATATAGAAAAAAAACCATACAACAGAAATGAACTTCCCTTGCACTGTAAAAAGCTTGTTGAAAACAAAATCTAAAGGGTCTAAAAGAGATAATTAGTGCAAAATACTGTAACTTTTCGGAGAGGCTAAAATGAAATCGGATTCGTAGATTTTTGAGTTGATATGTAATTCTTGAGGTAGTTCAACATGAATGTCTAAATGAATTTAATAAGTGTATTAAGGATTATCTAACCAAGTACACCTACGTATAACAAATTACTTAAAAAACTTCCAGAAATCACTAAACATTACACATCTACTTATTTTGATATTATATATTTTTCCAAAATGAAGTTTTTTTATTGTAGTTTTTTTCATTGCAGTCTATGATCAAAAATATTCGATTTAAATGAAATAGTAAAATATATTCAATAATGTTATAAAGACCAATTTTGAAACAAATCGAACAATTCAAAATTTCGCTCGAATATAGGTAAAACCCCCTCGAAAACCGCTCTATGTCATAGACTTACATTATACCTACTTCTTCCTAAAATTCACTTATAAAAGATTTATTGAATTTCAAATTCACAGTTACCTATCCTAATTATCTTCTTTTTACCTGTTTCTTATATTTTCTGTCACGATTGCCCAAAACATAATACCATATTGAAAAACAGATTCAAAGTTATCTTGGTGTACTTTTTTCATTGATTTCATATGTAAATATACCTACAAATTCATTAAAACGTATGTTAAGTATTTTGATGAGCGTTTATTCCAAGTTTTGTTATATGCTGGTACCAAGCTGGTGGGGCATCCAACCAACAAATATTTTCATGCCGCGTAGCCACTACTTCAACTTTCTAAGACCCTTCAAGTTTGAAAGGACCGTACAGAAATCAGTATTACTGTACACTGTTGAAAGTATTCAGAATGCACACAAATATTGACACTTGGCAACAGTGCGACCCCACCGACTCGTAAGAAATCAGACTCGTCAATTTCAAACACGTGCTTTTTGGTGTGTGATGTGTGAATATCTACCGTTTCTTTCACGTTCTAAAATGTTTTGCATAGGTTCACGGTAATCAAGTGCCAAGGATTGTTCTTCACAGACAAAAAATATCTGCATGATTATTCAAAATCGTAATCAGCCATCTCAATTATTGTTTTTTTAGGTCGCTATATTGATGTTACTATCAAAAATTTTCAAGATAAGAAAGAGAAAGGAGAGAAAAATATATTTTTTTGGGCAAACTTCGATAATGTTTGTCCGGTAATAAATTATATCGGGGCACCAAAATGTACACAGAGTTAGAAACCTCATAATTTTTTTATTCTATTGAAAATGCATTTAGTGGCCAGAATCTACGTTTATAATTCATGCGGGGTTGTTTGTAATGCCGTTCTAAATATTTTTTTTTCATCTCACAATTAAACTTTGCGCTCGAGTAACTGCTTCAGTAATCGTCAATGATGATGTAATTCAATACTCTTAACCCGCCTAAGAAAGAATCCATACAGGTATATAACTCACTTTTAGGGACATCCGGCGGCTATTGGATGTCATTGAAACCCGGTCATTTTATTGCAAGCATTTATAGGGGGTTTTGCTTTGGAAAGGAACCAAAATAAATTAAAATCACTCAATTTTTTTTCCTTAGGAATAATTTTTGTTTTTTGCATTAAGCAACTTATTGACCAATTAGGATGTCTTCCTGAATATTGAATAGAAAGTTCGATAAAAAGTAATTGTAGTCCTTCACTTTTTTAAGTAAGTTGCTTTTCTAGCTTCATATAAAGTTAACGCAATCACCTCAGTAAAATACTGTCAATAGGTATTTTTTGATATCTCTTGATATTAAAAAAAATACAAAACGTACCTATTTGTCTGGAAATTATTATATTACCTATTGTTTTACTCTGTCATCGTGTCATCTAATACCTACTACTTTACAGGCTTGTTCTGGTTCTCTGCTGGGACTGTTCCTAACAGTCAGAAAAAAGTCACCCAACTGAATACTGAACATTTTGTCGCGTTATCCTTTTCACTCCTCAAATGACTCACTGTTTTTGGACGATTCGAAACAGTTCAAACTGAGAACCAGAACAAACCTGGCATAATTCGTTTATCGATGTTTTACCGTTGTGATGACAGCATACTAACTATATCTCCGGAATCGCACGAATGACTACGATGACCAGTGGCGTGCCAGTATTATGTTGTTTTACATATTACCTATATGAAGTGATGAAAGGCGAATTTTACACTGCAGAACGTTATCACATGTTTTAGTTTAGAATGAAGCAAAGTTATTGATATTTAAAAGTATCCCAAAAAATCCCTCGAATTGTTTTCATTGAAAACATTCAACCTGTTTGAAAGGATTTGTACGATTTCAAATGAAAAATTATGACCGCCTAAATTATGACAATTATTTTTCTACATGAAAAACATGTTTTAGCATCAGCAAATTTTCACAGAATACCAACAACTGAATTAAGGTAGTTCATTTTCACTTGTGAAATGTTGACTACCCGGGGAGACTTGAGGTAGCAATGCTTACCCCCACGATTCAAAATTGAAGTGTCCAATGAAATCATTTTTCTACCATTACTTGATCAATTTTCGAAAGGCCAGAATAGATATGTCGTCTGTCTTACGAAAGAAGATTTATGAATTACTCCCGATTGGCGGTGGTATTCTATATGCCTATTAATTTATTATTTTTTATGAAATGTTTTACTAATTTTTATATTACTTAAGCAACGTATTGACTATTTGTCGTATCTGAGGTCGCATCTTTTTCGACATTCATTTTTTAATAAAAAACAGTTGTCACCGTTATTTTTCTAATGGGTGGCTCTGCTAACTTGATACTAAGTAAGCCATCAGAAATCTTGATAAAACCCAAATAAATAATTGTTGAATAACTGTCGCAACTTACTCGATATCAAAAAATTATACAAAACGATTTATGTAGAATTTATTGCATCTTTCTATGCTTCATCTTCAAAGAAATACATGCCATAATAAAAATATTCCATCAGAATGGAGGTGTCTTATATTGCCCCTTCGAAAAACATGTCTTAAGAAAGAAAATTATTAATTTCTCTCAGTTACCTTTACCATCCTATATTCCTGTTACTTTTTCTCTCGGTTTTTACACCCCTTCAATTCTTTTAATGGACGGCTCTATTAACTTGACATAAAGTTAGTTCAACCACCCCAGTAAAATTCTTGAAAAAGAATAAAACTGTTGTTATTAATATCTGCCTAGTACCTGTTCGAATTCCTCATGGTAACAGAATGGTTGTGCTAACTTGATGTCAACTTAGCAAAGCTATCCCTAATTAAAAAAGTAGCGACAATCATTTTTCATTCACGACAAATTGTTAGCAATTCTTCAACAATAAAAAAAATTCCTTAATGCATTATTGTTATTGCAAGTTGCCTTATTATTCTTATAAGAATAGTAATTTTTTAAAAAGCAGTGAATTGGCACCTTGGTTAGCACAGTGGTTATATGCCCGCACTTCGACCGTAAGCATACAAATTCGAACTTGCCTAAATATCATCAGTATAGTTCTCGATGTCGTTGACCCCTAAAATGTTTCGTTAGATTTTGTTGAAACACGTAATCTATAAGTTGTTAACATCCTCATCTACCGTAACCGTGTGATGGGAATTAAGGTTTCTGATACCAGATGGTAAGGCATGGGACCATTAGACATTTACTCGTAGCGTGACCAGTAATCAGTCTATAGTCTCATTCTCTATCCATCGGCATAACGCGGTGTTATTGCAATAGAATAGTGCCTTCCAATTCGGCAGCTATCTCAAATTGACAAATACAAAGGCTTGTTATTCTTGCCTTATCTATTTTTGTTGGAAATATTATAATAACCTGGAACCAATATAGTCAGACCTCCTTTTCTGGACGGTCGGTCCAGATGGCAGATAAAAGAGCGAGGCGGTCGGTTTTGGCTGGGTTTTTGCCACTTATGAAAATGACAAGAACTCAGCACCGGGTTGAAATCTTTTAGCAGATACCCCAGTTGAGACTAAAGAGACACTTTGGATTTTTACGAAGATTTTTGCAATTATTTTCAGGCAACAATTTTAGCCTAATTTTGTATATACTCTTTCCGAATGTTTTGCTCCTCAATTAACAGATATATATATATATCATCAGTTCTGCTAACAAAAATCAGACTATACACTATAATTTCATGCTCATTTTATACAATCCTATTTTAAAATCAGCAGATTTTGCTATCTTTTCCTTCAAGCTGGCAGAACCAAGTCGTAGATCAGCCTCAGTCATCTCTTGAGGATGCTAATTTGGTTAGCGAAATGCTCATCGGGAGACAGTGCTTTAATTCTGGCGTGGGGGAAGACTTTATCGGATATATTACTTAGAGGTTACAATTTTACCTACCATGATAACTCTAGGATTAAGAAGAAGTGAATGATATGAAAACAAAAAAACAAAAAATTACGAAAAGAAGTTAAGAAGACAAAAAACAAAGCAATATTTATTGGAGCCTTATTGGAGTCTAATATTCTCATTGTATTGAATTATTAAAAAAATATTTTTCCTGCTGAAATCTACCAAATATTCAATTAAAACGAAAAGAAAAAATATTTTCAATAGGGTAATGAAGGAGCTTAATTTGTGTCGAAAATTATTGCAAAACAACTAAGTAGTAGAAAATCGGAGAGAGGTGGGAAATAGAGTCTGAAATGAGTCGAAATTTTCCAAACATTTTTTCCGTTTACCATATCCATTATTTCAAAGTTCAACAGCAAGTTCAAAATTGGATCAGTGTGAAAACAACCATGAGTTCTCGCCATGGAATTGTTGAAGTGACGCGTGAGACCTGATAATATTCAGCGGCTTCCAAAATGGGGATCAAAATCGTGGCCAACCATGAATTTACTCTACGGGCTGTAATTCATGCGATCGAAAACAATTATTATAATAACTCCGACGTCATCTCAAAGATTGTTGACAATATTAAAAAGTCATTAGAATTTGTCAGGAGAAAATCAACCTCCACACTGAATATACAAATTTTCAAAGAAAATCCATAATTCATCGAATTATTTCGTGGATGGGGAATTTTTCTTTCAATCCATTGATTTTAGCTTACAGAACAAGCACCATATGTAGAATTATTTTGTCGGGCAGAAAATCAACCCTCACCCCGGTAATTCTAATTCTAATATTTCATGGAAGGGAAGTTTTCTTTCAAATGTATTCATTTTATGGTATCTACCTAAAAATACCCATATGCTGAAATATTTTGTCAGGCAGAAAATAATAATAATAATAATCGCCTTAATTTCTCACATAAATTGAAAACTTCATATTTGTGATCATAAGCTAATGTACAGTAGAAAAGGGCGGAGTTCATTCCAATTGGAGACGAGACCTCCACTGAAATGTTCTTATACTCAACCCAAATCAACCCCCACCTCATATAAAATAATTTTTGAAGAAAAAGCCATAACTAATTCAAGTATTTCGTGGATAGGTTTTGTTTGTATTCATTTTAGCATACAGAAAACGCATATGTTGAAATATTTTATCTGACAGAAAATCAACCCCCACCCCGTAAATTTTAATTTTCGAAGCAAAATCCATAACTCATTGAAATATTTCGTGGATGGGGATTTTTTCTTTAAATGTATTTATTTTGGCGTACTAAAAAAGACCCAATTTCAGGAATATTTTCCGAGCAGAAAATCAACCCCACTCCGAATAAAATAATTTTCAAAGAAAAATCCATAACTCATTCAACTATTTCGTGGATGGAGACTTTTTCTTCAGATGTATTTATTTTAGCATACAGAACAAAACTCATATATCGAAATATTTTTCCATACAGAAAATCAACCCCACATCCACGGAATATTCGAAGAAATATCAGATTTTTCTTCAAAAATTATTATGTACGGAGTGGGGGTTGATTTTATGCCCGACAAAATATTTCTGCACGTAGGTATTTTTTAGTACACATTCATAGAAAAAAAAACCCTTCCACGAAAAATTTGAAGGGGTTACTGATTTTTCTTTGAAAATCATTATATTCGAGATATGGGTTGATTTTCTCCCCGACAAAATATTTCAACATCTGAGTCTTGTTCTGTACGCTGTAATGAATACATTTTTTTTTGAAAATTATTACACACGGGGTGGGGGTTGATTTTCTGCCTGACAAAATATGTAAATGAATGGGTATTGTTCTGTACGCTAAAATGGATACATTTAAAGAAAAAGTCCCTATCCACGAAAGAAATTTTTTATATTCGGTGTATAGGGGTTGATTTCCAGCCCGACAAATCCTAATGACTTTTTGATACTCTCGACAATTTTTTAGATGACGGACTAATAATTGTTTTGAATCGCGTAAATTTCAGGTCGTTGTGTAAATTCATAGCTCGCGCATCGCTTCGACAAATTCATAGCCGGAACTCGTAGCTGGTTTCAGACTGAACTCAGTCGTTGTTCTTTCTAATAGTGACTCCGGCAGTGGAAGCCTATGTTCTTTATCTGTTTTCCGTCAATCAGCTGTCGCCCCCCTACGAACGACAACTCTCAAAAGTTGAAACTTGTGCGAACTAAGGACTAACGGGGTCTTACTTTTCAACATATGATTCCTAACAGGGTTATTTTCATTAGTTCTTATGTTTCAATTTACGAAAATCATATCAGAGATGTTTTTGATAACGATTCAATGCGATATCATGCATCTTGGCTTATTTCAACATATCTAAACGAATTCAAATTGCTGAAAAAACATCCGTTGAGTTCTTCATATTCCAAGTTTATAGAATTTATGAAAATAAAAAATATATTTTTCTGCTGTCCTTCCAAATAAAAATATATAATTATGATTCATTATTTTAGTGTTGATAATCCTGTTGCCAAATAACATAAAATACATTATCCTGATATAAAATAATTATACCAGCAACGTTTTAGGTACGATATTTTATATTCTGATGGATGAATATTTTTATTATCTAACTGGGTTTTATATTTAACTGAGTCAGGTGCTCGTAATCAGTTTGTTTAGATGAAATAAACTAGTCAGCAAGATATGTTGGGAGGGTAATATTTTTTATCTTTTAAATAAATATTTGATTATTACATGAACCGTTTATCAAAACATGAAACCAATGCACCTTTTTTCACTGGATTTATTCATGTTCCCAGGAAACTTAAAATTGTGCTTAAAGTAATTGTGAAAATCAATTATTTGTTATCTACTTGTCTATGGTTCATCTGTAGTCAAAATATTGATTCACATCCATATTCAGCAGCGTATCTGTAAATCAAATAAATTATTATAAATTGGAAGTTAGATGCAGGTTATTACTTGAAAATTTTTTCAGGTTTTTGTCTGTCTCAATGTAACACAAGTTATAGCTTTAGTTGAAAGTACGTCGCTGAAAATATTTGAAATTTCAAATATCTCAGTCTCACATAAGTTGTCTTTTGTACTTATTGACATCCATCCTCAAATTTGAGCAATGATATGAATATAGTGTAAGTTTAGCGAAGTTCGCCAAAATCAATTATTATGTTCCAAAACAACAACGAACTTTGATTTTCCGCCTCTGGGATTTTGGTTGGGTTGCAAATTTTGTAGTATGGTACATATCAGAGATGAAAATAAAAGTGATACTGAAGTAATAAAAATAGCGACATGGCCATAGCGATAAGCTATGGCCATGTCGCCAATCGTCGGCCTTTGATATCCGTGGTGAGTTTTAATTGGTGTAGTACTTAATTCATCTTTTCTCAAAGCCCGTTTAAAAACACAATTGAATTATTGAATGCATAGTTATATTAACGAATAGAATGAAAAAGACAGTCAAATGCATTAACCACGACGGAAAAATGATTTACTACGACTAACCACATTTCTGATAACGCCACAATTCCTAAATCTGATTCAATGCAATCAAAGGAAACCGACAGCAATAATGCATGTAGTGCAAAATTAATGATAGATAGTTTGCTGTAAGTACAAAATACACTAAATGCAGTTTTTTGTTAGATTTTCACGAAAACTACTTATATTGTAATACGATATACCTAATACGATGTAATACGATAGTTTTACTGCACAATAAATTGTACTTTATTACTTTTCATCCATGACATTTCAATAACGTATCTATTGAAAACACTTTTTCCATACTAGAAGAAAAATATTGTCTTTCGTTGCAAATTTCGCTAACCAAGTTAGTATTATCAGGAAATGTTTACAACTGATACTGTAGTTACACGCATTAAGAATAAATTGATTATATAATTTTGAAGCTAAAAAAACTAACTAATTACTACAATCTGACATCGGCGTCATCATTTCCGAACTAGAATAACTTTTTATGGTCAATTAAATGAATTTTTAAAGGAATTATTTTTATTGAGAGCGAAAATACCCAATAAAACGGTAGGTACTAAACAACTTAGGAGCCTACAATTTTTTTGAGGTCAGTGCCAGTAAACTTGTCGAACCAAAAGTTTATGACTGATAGAAACTTTCAAGTGCTTCCTTACATGTATGCCCCTACTTTTGATTTTGATTTATCACTCATTTTCGTGTATATACAGGCCGTTTCTTTTATCATGTGGTAACATTGCTATATTCTAAACCAGGGGTCTCCAAACTTTGAAGCCTTCGGGTCATAATGATTTCTTGAGTTTGTTCCAAGGGCCAATCTCTGCCCTTAACTATATTTCTAGACTAGGATAGTGGCAAAGTGCGTGACCTAAGCAAACTTACGCTTTTTTTGCATTTCAATTATTATTGTGTATTGTGACACTTAACGACATCTAGTGGCGAGTAGTGGTA
>WOGO01005271.1:0-12562 GCA_015342085.1 Leptinotarsa defecta | reverse complement strand
ACATCATTTATTTTGATCACTGCTCTATCGATATTCCCATCACTTACTGATATCAGAGTATCATCTGCGAATATATGAATGTAGTCACATTCAACATTTTTTTCCAAAACATTAATATACATTGAAAACAATAGAGGGCCCAAAATAATACCCTGAGCAACTCCATGATTTACTGGGAATATATGAATGTAGTCACATTCAACATTTTTTTCCAAAACATTAATATACATTAAAAACAATAGAGGGCCCAAAATAATACCCTGAGCAACTCCATGATTTACTGTAATAGCTGAAGACATTTCATCACAAATTGCTGAAGTAACCTTTTCATTTATGGGTTTCCTATCTTATCACCTCAAATGTTTTCTGTATGTTTCATAATTTTTGTGAGAATTTCATTGTGAATAAACAATTTTTATCAATTCTTCTGAAAATTCTGGTTTAAATATTGCATCAAAAAATTGTGAAACGCAGTATGCAAGTTTGACGAAGTTTACATGTAACAACATGCTTTCAAGTGTCCGAAACCATCATTAATTCAGAACATACTCTGTATAAATGTGATTCTGAAACAAAATTTCATTACTCATGATACTTACTCAAAGGAAAATTGGATGAAGCTTCTGCAATACTGTTCAGGGATACTCCGTATGGAGGAATGCTCTGATTAAGATAAATGAGAGCATTGATCGACATGATTAAAGTTCCACCAATGGGTTTCTTTATCGGGACTGCTCGCACACAGTCAAACGGTAAGTTGCCAACACTCCAAATGACCGGATGAACTCGCTGCTGCAAATTCAACGAGATTGCAGCCATGGCGCAAGTGTCAGTTCGCACAGCAACACGGCTAAAAAAGTCAATTTCAGTGGATTATGAAGCAGATACTGCTACAAAAGAAATAACTCACCCCGAAAAAGTTTTCAATGGTTCATACAAAATGAGTAGGGTGGGTTCATAATAACCATGCAAAAACTGTATGTCAATTATGTTATCAATTTTGTCGATGAAGTCCTTCAACAAAATCATATATGACGCTAATATTGGTGCTTTGGTTATGCCTGAACTACCTGACATAGGTTTTATATCACCATCATTATCGTCGATGGAGCTTTCTCGGCGAAATGGCAATACTACCAGCTTCCTACCAAATACAGTCATCACAGCACACCGATTTTCAGGGTCAGTCCTAACCATCGGAACATGATGGTGATGTGTCCATCCATCCTGGAATAGTTTTCAGTAATTATGGAACGGAGCAAATTTTCATGGTGAGCAGGATTTTACAGCCGTTATCTAACAAATTGTCCAATGTCCAGAAACATCAGACAATTTGTGAGTAAATATTCGCTTCAATGGTTTGCACTAGTTTTTGAAAAAAACTTACTAAGACTTGCATAGGTTACAAGGTATATATTATAATCTGAGTTACTGAAGTAGTCCATATAGTCTTCAAACATAAACCAAAGAGTCAAGTTTTGATTTCAGATTTGTGGTCTGTGAAGTCTAATATTTTTTCAGAAGCTAACAAAAACCATTGAAACAAATATTTATCATGAGCTGCTGAATCACGATTCTAATGAAAATAAGTATTACCTTCATGTCATCTTCTTCAAAATAATGCAGACTTAGTGTCCTAAGATCATGATTCTCTGGGTCATACTCGACAACTGATAACTTTGCATCAGCGAAAGCAAGAAGTATGGCATCTCTCTGTGAGTTAGTCAAACTTACACTCTGTATGGACATAATGTTTCCAAAGAGTGTATATTGGGCCACACATTCCAGTTTGGATTTGGGTGGATAGAATTCTTGAAAAAAAAATAAAATGTTGCTATGATGAAAAACAGTAATAATATTACTTGCCGAGCTTTGAGTTCCAAAACCATCATTCAGTCAGTTCGATGAAAATGAGTTTGTTTTGGATGTATACATTATTCAAAAAAAACTTACCAGAGTATCGCTCTGCTCTTGATTTATGATCCACATCAGGAATTAGTCTGAATACCTTCAAAATATTAGCTCCAGATGTTATTAAACATTTTTCAACTTTGTTGAAGAAGTAACATGATATTGCATGTTCAACCCCTGTAGCAGGATGACTTTGTTTGCAGATGGAAAACATGGCTGTTTCTCACTTTGAGGAGGTAGACGTTTTCAATATAGTTATTGGCATTTATAATAATAACTATAATCCTAGCTACATCAAAATTCGGAAACCATAACAAACAGCGGAAAACATAACATAACCCTTTGAAGAAAACTTCTTCCTTCTTCTTCTTCTTTTCGATTCAGTGGCCTCAGCAACTAAGGCTATCCGGCCAGTTGGTAACAAACGTTGTTGTTAAGTCCAAATGTGGCCACACTTAAGTGGACCTGGGGCGGGCCCATCCACACTTGGGTTGAAATTGTTATCCAGGCACTTGTAACTTCTTCCTTATTTTCTAACCAGTGACGTAAATATGGACTGGCATTATCTCACTCATTCCGATGTTTTACGTGTTGCATACTTTCATTGTAAAAATTTTGGGACCTTGATTTGATTTATTTGTAACGGAGTTTTGTATATTTTAAATTTTTTGATCCTAGAGATTTTTCGATTATTAGTATACGATTTGTTTGGGAAATGGAGTTTTAAACAAACGTGGATTTTCAGTCTTTGCTTGTGATTTATTTAGTTTGTTTTTAATAATGGTGATTTTTATATTTCACTTTCTGTGGATTATTTACACTATTCTAATTAACATTTATCCAATTTCTTGATATAAACTCTTTTCCCAGCATCTAACTGATAGAAGAATAATAATTATTACTGTTGTTTTTTTTTTCAAACAAAATGGAAATTCTTTGTTATAGCAGTCCTGAATGAATCGTCAATAGAAAAAAAGCAAATATGACTGAAATGATTTACTGTGCATTACATGATGTTTAATAAGGTACATATTATAAACGATTACCAAGAATGCAATCCATAATACTGATGATGTAGTTACAAGTAAGTTCTTTTGTGCAGTGGCGTAATTTCGAACACTTTGTATGATCTATCTGTTTCTCTTTTTCCGTTAATCAGCTGTTGAGGAACTTGTGCAAGATAAGGACTAACGAGGTCTTACCTTTTAACGTGTGTTAACGTTTGTGTGTGTAACACAAACAAGAAACACAAGGAAAATATGACTTTGAAAAACCAGTGGAATGTACCAAATGTTAATGGAAATGTGGTTCTGTAGTTCTGAAATCTACAATTTTATGACACTAGTGAAAGACTGGTCAGATATGGGACATGATTTTCTGAGAACTGGTAATCTAAACATCAAACTGATAGACTTTTTCCTTATAATAAGAGTGACAATTGGCGTCATTATATGAAGCTTCTTATGTTGTTTAATTTTTAAAAAATGCGAAGGAAAAATACATGATTATAAATATTATATTGTGATTGAAAATTTCATTTCGTGTTGTTATCAGTTAAAATATACTGAAGAAAATGAAGCATTGAAAGCAATTGACTGATGATAAAACGATAATTTTTCAGTTAGAGCATTGAACATCTGTCTTCAAAAAAATCTTCCATATTTTCAGGAATATTTTCGAGTTGCGATATGTAAATTATTCTGTAGAAACTGAATTCAATAGTTCATCGTATTATCGTTATAGTGGCTGTAGAACCAGAACCTTTGAGAGCATTACAGAAGAATAAGAAGAAATGAAACCACAGGCAACAAACATTGTTTCCAGCCACTGTTCTGGCATAGCTCTGTGTCACAGAATACTAAGTAATTATTCTGTGTCTGTGTTCTGTAGTTTGTGTTTTAGTTTCCACTCCTTATCCTAAATTTGTTAGTTTCACTTCTGATATCACCTTCGTATGTATTCTTTGTCCGGTGAATACCTACTAGCAAGTGAAGATAGAACGCAGATACTTAAGCCAAAAATTCTAATTACGCAAGAAAACTTGAATTCACGTTAGCTTAGACGTAGTTTGCGTTAAGCAAGACACACTACGTCCCCGGACGAGGCGACTACTGCATAACATCTTTTATGCAGTAGGAGGAGATTAGTCTACTGTGCTGAAGAGAAGCAAAGACCATAAAAAAAAGAGAAGAAGAAGAAAATAAGAACATGTGTTTTGGATATTTTGTTTTCTGTCAAATGTTAACCTAACAATTTTTCTCAACTCACATTGTATTTATTTTTGTTTACCACGAAATATCAGATAATTGTTTACCATGTCCCGTTTAATAGTGAAAAATTTACCAAAAAATGTAGGTGACTCTACCCTTCTACAAGATAGGAATGTCATTATTTTTTTTTCAGATAAATGAACAAACTCTTAAAGATCTCTTTGGGCAGAAAGGAACTGTAACAGACATACAGCTCAAATATACTAAAGATGGAAAATTTCGAAATTTTGCGTTTATTGGTTATCAAAATGAAAATGAGGCTGAAGAAGCGATCAAATACCTGGACAATACATTTATCAAAACCAGCAGAATAAGAGTGGAAAATTGTGCAACATTGGGTCTGTACCTAGTCTTGTTGTTAGCAAAAAAGTATCAACATTTTTTATGGTTTCACACAAGAATGATTTTCTATTATCTATGGGATAAAATTGGTTCATATCTAATAACTTTAGTACATAATAATTGTTCCACAAATTGTGATACGTCTTTTTCAAATTTTAAAGCTCTATCCATTTTTTTTTGTTGAGCTATGATTTTGAAAACTATTCTATTCAGATTTATATCGAAGTTGGGACTCAACGATGTGTCATCGCTGTTATTACCGTATTATGACGCCAAAGTAATTATTCTAAACTTTTCGTTGAAGCTTACAAAATCAAGAATAGTTTTGGTAGTTGAGTGTCATCTGCCATGGTAGATTTTTGATATTCGTTCAAATGATTTCATTTGTAAAATTTTTCTATCATCTGTCAAAATGCACATGAATATGAATTCACAGGTCTCTTTTCCTCTCTCATAATTTTATTCTTCCCTGTTGTGTTTCATTGAAAATAGATCATCTTTCTATAATTTCTTTTTAACTGCTATTGTTTACCTTCTCAAGTGGAGATTTCATTTAAAAAATAATGCTCTTTCACAATATTGTCTGAAGTTTATAATAATAAAGATTTTGTTTATATAGGTGATGAGAAGAAACCAAAATCATGGAGTAAGTATGCTCCTGATAGTACAGCTTACAAGAAAGTTAATAAAATTGACCAGAAATCTGATCCTGTCGTACCAAAAGAAGAAAGAAAAAGTAAAGTGAAAATTGATGAATCAGCAGAGTTACTTGAAAAGGTAATTTATTTCTGGATTTAAAAAATGATCAATGGGTAATGGAATTTCAAATTACTTTTTGATTTTGCAGTATAAAGATGATCCAATGTTTGAAGAATTCCTTCAAGTTCATGCCCCAAGTGAAATTCAGAAGCTTAACAAAATTGAACAGAAACAAATTGAAAAAAAAGAAAAGTCGAATGAAAATTCAGATGGAAATAGTAATGAAGATAGTCAAGATGAAGATGACGAAGACAATGATAATAATGCTGAAACTGATAAATTAGCTAACAACCAGATTTCAGATATGGAATATATGAAGCAGTTGATGAAGGGCAACTCAGAGAGGAAACCTAGACAAAAAATGGAAAAGAAAGTTAAGGAAAAAATCAAACTTTTCACTGTGAAGGTAAGCTTTTCAAACTCATTTGAAAGGTTAAGACATACTATTTTGTTTCTTCTTTTCAGTTACGAGATCTGCCTTATAACATTAAGAAAAAAGATATTAAAGATTTCTTCAAACCTGCCAAATGTTACAGTATCAGAATACCAAGAAACATTCATGGGATAGCTTATGCAGGATTCAAGACAGAAAAACTTTTCAATAAAGCATTGATCAAAAATAGAAGCTTCATAAGTAAGTAGAACCAATAACTATTTCTCTCGTACCTATTTGACTAATATGAATTTGACAAGTATCACCAAGTCTGGTGAGTACAGTGGCTGATACGTGATTATGCTGTTGTTTCTGGCAAAAAAATTTCCAACAAGCAATGACGAGTCAGCAAGTGCATTATTGTTGAGCAAAAGCCATGCTAAATAGTGAACATATGTTCAAGACGATGGTACCAACATAAAACAATTAAAAAACACTAATCAAATGTACGTAGCCTGCGAAATTGGAATAGTCTACATATTTTTTGAATAGTCTATGTATTTTAGCAGAAGTTGGAACTGCGCAGAGGCATGTCACCCTGAGTAAACATTAATTCATTTTATAAATGTTTCGTTATTGATAAAGTATTTTATTACTGTTGAACTTCTGTCGAACTGTTGAGAACTGCTGTCGTAAAGTATGACAACTTATAATTTTATTGATGACTTATAATTTTCTTGTAGAAGGTAAAAGGATATTGGTTGTGAAATATACCCCAGATGGTGGCACTGAAGAAGACAAAGAAGAAACTGAAGAAACAAATGTTTTCAAAAATAAATGGAAAAATCAGGAAGAAAGTCTGAAAAATGAGGAAGACATTGCAGAATCTGGTAAAATATTCATCAGGAACTTATCTTATTCAACAACGGAAGAAAATATCGAACAATTATTTTCTAAATACGGTGAGTTTCAACTATTTTAGTTTTTAGGTAGTTTAATTATACCAAATTTATTATTCTGTAATCCATAGAAACACTTTACTATTTTTTTCTGCAAAGGTCCACTGACGGAGGTAAATTTACCGGTTGATCGAAATACTAAAGTAATAAAAGGTTTCGGAACTGTCACATTTTTAATGCCTGAGCATGCTGTGAAAGCTTATGGCGAACTTGATGGATCAATTTTACAAGGAAGAATGGTACATTTACTGCCTGGAAGAAGTAAAGATACTACTGAAGAGGAGCTGTTGGAGGGTACGTTAAAGAATATATGTTTCTATCACTCTAAAATATGTTCTTTTAAACCCCAATTTCATTTTTTTAAACATTTTCAGAGTCGTCGAATTACAAGAAGAAAAAGTCTGCCAAAGAAAAAGCTCAAGCTGGATCAGGACACAATTGGAATTCCCTATTTTTGGGTCACGATGCAGTAGCGGAAGTTATAGCCGACACATATGGAACCACCAAAGAAGCTGTTATAGGCCCTGATGGAAAAGGGAGCGCTGCGGTGCGGTTAGCTCTAGGGGAAACACAGATTGTCGCTCAGACTAGGAAGTACCTGGAAGATGAGGGAGTTATTTTGGATGCTTTTATGACTGTAAGCTGGAAATTTATTTGTGGAAATATATATGTTAAGTGGGACTTTTTTCAGCCATCGACGAAGAGATCGAAAACTATCATCCTAGTTAAAAATTTACCATCAAGAACTGAAGCTCGAGTTATCAGAGAGTTGTTTGAGAAACACGGAGAAGTTGGAAGAGTTATTATTCCTCCGAGCGGTATTACAGGTGAGCAGCAAAGTTATTGTGTCAGAACATAAATTAATAAAATAAAATCACTAATCAAATGTACATAGTCCGTGAAATTTTTATGTTCACCTCATTTTTTGCACAGTTCATGTAAGTGTATACTTTTTTGATAGTAGAATGATTGCAAAGACTGACAATTTTCATGACAAATAATAAGATTTCTTTTTTAATAATGACCATCATGAAACAATATTGAAATGAAGACTACTCTGTTTCCTAATGGAAAAAATTAATAAATGCTCATTATGAATGCAAACCGCTTAAAGATTGTTCAAACAAAATTTTGTCATTTTATTATGATTTGCCACGCTGGGATAGGAGGGTTTATACTACTTCACCGGGCCCACCCTATATTTGTTATGCAAACGGGAAGTAAACGAAAGATTTTATGAGAGTTCTGGTCGTTTTCTACCTGCAGTGGCGTGCGTTTGGGAATTTAATAAAAAATTCTGATTAAAGCTGATAACTATGTTAATTTATATATAATAATTATTATTTACATTTTAATGGAAATGTTTACCTAATAATCAATAGGTTTGCTTTTTCAGGAAGGTATTAGGTATATAAGCAAAAATTATGATGTGTTTTCATCAGATAAATCCCGTAAATCTTTGGCGAATTTTATAATTGAAGCTTCTACAATTTTCTTATTAAAAGACCCAATTTCCACATGTTGTTCTCTTCTTTTCTAACATGTTGAATACATTTTCGCCATGTTTTGGAAACAACATTTTTCAAGGACTCCTCAAAGAGTATTTTGACATATTTTCAAGTGTCGTGTTTCTTCTTGCAATTAAACCCTTTTCTTGAGCCCAAACAAGCTCAGTGAGATTGATTAGGCTCGTAATAATAAGTGAACAGATGCAGAATAATAATATTTCTGGTCTATTCTGAGACTTGAATTATTTGAATATATTAAATTAAACTTAAAAAGCATAAAACAAGTGCAGTTTATACATTGAATTCCTGTAGAAGCCCGTAAGAATAACTTTAAACAACGAACTAAGTTTTTATCAGTCTGTTACCTGCTACCAAATAAAAATCATCATCCGTTGGAATAACAAACAATTGCGAAATATATCATAATTTTCTATTTGTAAACTTATGAGCACAGGTCTTGATTAGGAATACATAAAACCTTTAAAATCTTATCTGTATCAACTGGATATGTATATAGGTACTAGTGGAGTACCACAAGGTTCAAATTTGGGTCCATTACTATTTAAGATTTTCATCAGTGATCTTTGCGAATCACTGAATTGCAATAGGGTTATGTTTGTAGACAGCTGTTGAATTTGTGAATGTTTGTATTTAATTACAAAATCAACTTAACCTCTTAAGCAATTGTTGTGAACAAATTTCCTTGCCACTTAATGTCAAAAAATTAAAGATTATTACTTTCAGTAGAAAGAATGTATCAATAAACTACTAATAATGCATTAATTATGATAATTTAGGAAAAAATTATATTATGCACGATTTGGGGAATTATATATGTTTATTTTACGTTAACTTTTAATCATTTCAACAACAAAAATTCCCAGCTTACCTCGCGAATGGCTTTATTGTTAGGAACTGTAGGAATTTTGATAAAACTTTTGCACCCTTTTCTGTGTATAATCACTCTGTTTGCTCAAAATTAGAATATGGCTCTTTGATTTGAATCCTATTTACAATCAACATATTCTTTCTATTGAATTAATAGAATTAACATATCCACCAAGAGGTTCACATTGCATCCAGTTTTTGCCCAAGGTTTAATTTTTGACATTGGAAAAATGTTGAAAACAGGCTTCCAAAATAAAAACTTTTGATCGTTCAAATTGACTGCTCCATATTATTTTCCCTTATGAATATCTTCGTTCCTCGACAGACAGCTAGAAGGGCATGCCCCTCACCAATTTATTATTTAGTGCTTCAAATAATTCATGTGCACCAATTTTAATGAAATATGTGAATATTGTGACATTCTTACTTGTAAAATCATAGAATATAACAATGTTACAAATAATTTCCTGTATTTTTTTTCACATAAATATTATAATTAATCAATGTACCTACTTTAAACAAATTGCTTTTGTAGATGGTTTTACTGCTGGGCAATGAAAGTCAATAAAAGAAAATAAGATATATTTTCTTTGACAATAAAGTACAGTGATTGATTAGTACCATTATTTTCCTAATATAGAAAATTTGTAAATTATTGGATCAACAATATATTTCAGTGCTCGAAAAAACCATTTATAGAATGTTTATGCAAATGATGTCAAAGATCTCACAGAAGTTGTTCGGTAGGAACTCAATTTTTCATCATTTTCAGCCATTGTGGAATTTTTGGAACCGTCAGAAGCAAGGAAAGCATTCACAAGGCTAGCTTATTCAAAATTCCAAAACGTACCTTTATATTTGGAGTGGGCTCCAGAAAATCCTCTCAAGGAAACTTCACAAATCAAACCCAAGGAAAAGGCAGAAACAAATAATGAGGAGAAAAATAGTCAAAAAAGTGAAAAAATTGAAACAGTCAATGAGGAAGAAGAAGACGAAGAAGAACCGGAGCCTGAAACGACTCTATTTGTTAAAAATCTGAATTTCAAAACCACAGATGAAGATCTGAGACAGGTAGGAACAGGAAAACTTCTTATATTTAATTCATCTTGAAAGAATTCGTTACATTTCAGCATTTTGAGGGATGTGGAAAAATCCATTATGCCAACGTGGCCGTAAAGAAAGACAAAAATGATCCGACCAACAAGTTATCAATGGGTTATGGTTTCGTCAGGTTCATGCTCAAAACCAGTGCCGAAAAAGCCCTGAAGACCCTGCAACAGAGCGTTCTGGATGGAAAATCCTTGGAGTTGAAGAGATCAGAAAGAACCCTGAAGTAAGATCTCAGTTGTTGATGTATATCTCATTGTTATTCATCACTTAATGATTACAGAAATGAAGTACAGACCATCAAGAAACCTAGCAAGAAAACAAAACAAACGGGCACCAAGATTCTAGTTAGAAATATTCCCTTCCAAGCAACGAGAAAAGAAATTGAAGAACTCTTCAGGTGAGGTTTCAGTTTCAGTTTTTATCTTAACACTAGATATCATTAATAACAGAAATAAAAGTAAGAAGCAGTGTCATTTACGATTAAATCCCAGGAGAGGATCTGATATGTATTATAGATGTGGTCTTTGAAAAACTTTCGAACCAGTTGATCATTTGCTTCTAAGAGCCAGTCAAAATCATACAATAAGGATAGTGTGAGCTTCACTATGGAAGGTTTACAAAATTGGCACGTGTTTCTCTATACATTGCCTTCCTCAAGTCCAGTTCAAAGCAGCTATTGTACACAAGGTTATAAACGCCTTGCAGCATGATTGTCAACATGAAAGGTTTACAACACGGCACCATGTGTTTCTCTATACAATAGCTTTCTCAAGTCCGGCATGAGAACGCTGTTGTACACATGTTGCAGTGTGATTTTTACTATGGAAGGTACACGTACCACGTACACGTATCAGCACTTGTTTCTCTGTACAATAGCTTCAAGCCAACTTAAAGTAGCTATTGTAAACATGTCTCAGTGAGATTTTCACTTTGATAGGTTATGCAATAGCTTCCTCAAGTCCAGCTCAAAGCAGCGTCTATATCGCAGTGTAATTTTCCCCTTGAAAGGTTTACAAAATTGCAACACGTGTTTCTCTGCACAATAGCTTCAGATCTACCTTGAAGCAGCTATTGTACACATGTCTCAGTGAGATTTTCACTTTGATAGGTTATGCAATAGCTTCCTCAAGTCCAGCTCAAAGCAGTGTCCATGTCGCAGTGTAATTTTCCTCTTGAAAGGTTTACAAAATTGCAACACGTGTTTCTCTGTACAATAGCTTCAATAACTACAGTTATTGTAAACATGTCTCAGTGAGATTTTTACTTTGATAGGTTATGCAATAGCTTCCTCAAGTCCAGCTCAATGCAGTGTCCATGTCGCAGTGTAATTTTCCCCTTGAAAGGTTTACAAAATTGCAACACGTGTTTCTCTGTACAATAGCTTCAGATCTACCTTGAAGCAGCTATTGTACACATGTGACAGTGTGAATTTGACCATGAAAAGTTTAAAAAACTGTGACACGCGTTCCTCTATAAAACAGCTTTCCCAAGGCCGGATTGAAGAAGCTATTGTACACATGTCGTAGTGTGATTTTCACTCTGAAAAGTGCTTTGTTTGGATTTATTCTATGCCGATGGCTTCAGTCGGTAGGAGGGTTTTGCCAAAATTTTTGTTATTCAAATCTGAAATGACTCTGCGCAGGCGTGAAGAGACTACAAGTAATGATTTTATAAAGAAAATCACTAAACTCCGAGTTCAAAGTTAAAGTTTAACTAAATCCTGAGTTCGAAGATGGAATTCAACAAAATTCCGTTTATGAAGGAGGAATATGATTTTTTGTTTTTATTTAGAATTCCTGACAATATCAATACCTAGTCTCAAAATACTGAAAGCCTATGAAGATATTTTCTAGTCAATTAATTGTTCAGTATAACTTTAAATAGTGTAGTGAATAAATGTGGAATAAACCACAAAATAAAGTTTTATTCTATGAAACATAGTGAAAAAATTGATGGAACATTGTGAGCTCTCTCACATACAAACTATTGAAAACAAAATCAGTAAAAACTCTAAAGAATTTTGGAATTACATAAACAATAAAAAAATGATTACAAAATATCTAATAATTTCAGATATAAAGATGAAGTCATTTCTGATGACCAAGATATTGCTAATGCTTTTGCTGAATATTTTCAATCAGTTTATAGTAATGATTCTCCAGGTGGCACCCATCTCTACCTAGAGATCAACCTGCGAGAATTATGTATATCATCAATTTCCGAACAAGATATCTATAAAGCAGTTAGATCCGTGAAACCCAAAACATCAACTGGAGTTGACAGTATTCCATCTTACTTTTACAAAGGTTATATGGAAAACCTAATAAGACCTCTGAATATAATCTTCAATAGCGTTGTTGAAAGTAGTGTGTTTCCAAAACAACTCAAAATGGGACGTATAATTCCTATCCATAAATCTGGCAATCAAAATCTCATAACAAA
>WOGO01005269.1:0-12563 GCA_015342085.1 Leptinotarsa defecta | reverse complement strand
ACCATACCTTAATCGTGATTCCACCAGTGCACAGTATAGTATTTTGAGGTGAGTGGTTCCTAATATATTTCTAAAATATTTGAATTTATGTAATAGTGGTCTCAAAGTTTTTGTGATCTCATTAATATGAGTGTCCCATCTAATATGTGCATCAATAGTTACTTCCAGATATTTGAGTTCCTTTTTAGCATGTATTTTGATGCTTTGTGAAACAACTTTCATGTCTAGTGTTCGGAAACTGGGAAGTTTGTTCTTATAACTGGAGAAAGGTACAAAATTCGTTTTTTCATAGTTGATAGTTAGTTTTTTATGTTGATATTCTGGTGAGGTATTCTTCAGCTTTTGTCTTCAGTTCGCTCCACGTTTTGGCAGTATATATTATTAATGTATCATCAGCAAAACTTATTATATTTCCACTGATTTCCAAGGAAAAGAGGTCATTTATATACAGAGAGAACAAAATCGGTCCAAGTGGCACTCCATAAGTTATTGGTCTGGGTCGACTCAAATGGTTGTCCATACGTACTACTTGTTCTCTCCCATCCAGATAGTTTTAGAATAGCTTAAGTGCTGTATGGCGTATCCCTGTATTCTCCAAGACCGTCAATAGCTGAGAATGTTCAACTGTATCGAATGCCTTAGCTAAATCTAGAAATACACAGAAAGCAGGTTAGCTGTCATCAAGTAATTTATAGATTTTACCAGTGAATGTGGATATAGCATCATCAGTTGATAGTTCTTCTCTGAATCCAAATTGACAGTTCGATAGTACATTACACCTGGTCAAATACTAGAAAGTCTTGCCTTTACAGCTTTCTCAAAACATTTGGCAAACGTCGTGATTAATGAAATCGGTCTGTAATTCGATAGTTCTTTTTTGACAACTTTTTATGAATAGGTGTGACAACTGATCTTTTGAAGACCTTTGGGCATATTCCTGTCTTGAAGATATCGTTTATGAGACTCACAAGAAGAGGACTTAGCTCATTTTCTACTGCTTTAAGTATCTCCGTTTTGATACCGTCTATTTCTGGTTTTTAGTGATCTGATAATATCAATGATTTCCACAGGTGCCAGGAAGAAGAAGTTTAGGAGGCGCCTCATTTTTGGGGTAGAAGTATTAAGTTTATGAATTTTTCTAGCATTCGTTTCACCTATTTTCGAGTAAAATTCGTTAAACGCTTCTGCAATGTCCTCTTTGTTTCTTAGAGAAACTCCCCCACTGGTAAGTATTTCCTCGATATTTTTGAGTTCATTCGGTATATTGACTTCCCTGAGAATGTTCCACAAAGTTTTGGAGTTACTTTTATTTTTATCAATTAGTTTCTCGTAGAAATTGGATTTTTTTATTTTTATGAGTTTATCCGTTAATTTTCCATGCTTTAAATATGTTTCCTTTTTTATTGTATTTTTGGGGTCGTTCTTATAATCACAATGTAATTTATTTCTTTTCTGTATAGAATTTATTAGTCCTTGTGTTATCCACTGCTTACGTTTTCTAAGGTTTCTTCTTTTTTTTTATCAGTGTATTTTTTGTGATGAGATAATTAATGTTTTCTGTAAGATACTCAGTTTTTCGATATAAATCTTCAATTTCATAATAATAATTCCAATTAAAGTTTTTACTTCGCTTCAAGTTGTCGTAATTTACATATTTGCTAATACGTTCGGTATTCATTACATTTATCAAATCTTTCACTACTGGAATGCTTGCCATGATAGCTTTATAATATTTTATATGGTTGTCGAAGATTGCACTACATATTTCTTCTTCGTGATTTCCCGTACTACTATAAAACATGTGATCAATGCAACTGGAGGAATGACCTAGTGTTCTAGTATCTTTATTAATTAAAGAAATAAAGTTGTATTTCCCCAATAAATCTAAATAATTTGATACCAACTCTGAGTCTTCATTCAGATTTATATTCATATCACCAATTATAAGATGGGTTTCACATGATAATGTTCGCTTTGTTTGTTTCAGGTGTTCCCATAAATGTTCGACAAATTCATCAGCGTTATTAGAAGGCGGCCGGTATTTAGAAGTTAAGAATTTTTTATAGTGACTTAGATTTAAAACCTGAAGTACCAAACGTTTCATCTGCTACTATGGCAAACATGATCAGAAGTAGGTGCATTGACTGCAAGGACAAAGCTCATATCTCAAATTCTCAGCAACAACCAAGTTAGTTGTTGCTGAAAGATATAACCTTTGTCCACGCAATCAACCCACATACCACTGATGATGCCTGCCGCAGTAGCATCAAAACATTTGGTACTTTAGGTTCCATTCGACCAACAGCTTCCAGCCCGAATTTTATTCTCTTCATTTCAATTACTGTTTTTGAGCATTACTCACCTGGGAAAGTGCTCCCATTTGATTTGGTACTCCCAATTCTTTTTTTTGGCATTGAATCGTTTTGCCACAATTCTTTCCACAGCATACTCTCCCTTTTCAACGCTAGTCATTGTTCTCATAGCTTTATTGGAATTTACCTACAAAAATTTGTTAATGATAAATACTCTATTTTTTCAGTGCCGATTGTAGTACAGACTGAAATGTCTCACTTCATGAATGTAAATTAAAAAAGATTTACCAGTAGGATCTGGCTTTCATTTTCCAATCGCTGACAACTTCAATTGATATTTCTCTAGATTTTATGACATATACCAGTTTTTAAATGAATTCAGTTGATGGATAATGTATAAATTGAAAAAAAAAATACCTTTGGAGCTGGTAAAATAACTTCTTTCACCAATTTCATAGGAGGCTTACTGATAACAGGCTTTCTTACTTCAACCGATGACTTTTTTAAATTACCAATGGTTGAATTTTCCTTATTATTGTCCCCTAAAAATAAAAAATTGAAAAGTGTTCTAATATAACAATACAAAAAAATTACCAAATCCATCTAGTGCCAATGGATCATGCTCTATTTTTTTCACATTTAACTGTTCAGATTTTTTCAGTTGTACAGGTTTTGGCAATTGTTTCAACTCTGCTTCTGTATTTGATAATTGGTTATTTTCCATCAACTGGGCAGTTGATATTTTTGAACAAAATTGTAATGTTTCTCCAGCTGATAACCAGGGATTTTTATTACTTTGTGCCAATTGAACCCACTTTCTGAAGATATCCCATGAGGAAGGTGAGGGAATACCGGGTTTTCGAACTTTAAGTTGCTTGTTCTTCCACAAAGTGTATGCCCATATTTCTGGTTGGCCTTCATTCGCACAAACTGATAATAAATTCGATTTAGTTGAACATTTTCTGGCTTTGTGCTTTTGAAATTCCTCTGATAAATTGAATGTTTCATGACACTTTCCACAAATAAACAAATCCGTTGCTCCAATATCCTCCTGAGAATCTGAAACACAATAAATATAAATTATTTTATAATTAAAAACTCATTATTACAGTTTATTGTATGCCCTATAAAGGGCATTACAAAAACCGCAACACGTATTTCACTATACAATAGCTTCCTCAAGTGTTAATAATTATTAGTATAGAGTATATACTAAAAATGATTTAAGATTTCATAAAGCAATTACCACTAAATTTAAATTAAGATAAATTGTTCTCAACTAGCCATTGAATTATTTTTGGGGTTAAGTTCTTAGGTAGTCCAGCGGCTTGACATGCCCAGCATGTAAACAAAATGAGTTCAATTCAATTTTAAAATTTATAGTTCCTTTTAACATATTCCTAGTAAGTATAGCCTTTTCTAACCAGTGTGGGCCATTTGATGGACATATAAAGCATACCTTTTTCTGAGATTGTCAGCCTATAATTAGGAAGGATGAAATTCGATTTTAATCTAGTAGAATAATCATGTGTGTGTCTACCATTGACAAATTTTGATTCATTATCATACATAAAAATTACACAGACATATATGTAAAATTTCATTTATTGTGAACATTTTGTTTTTTTTGAAAATTGCCTCGACTTGAGTATACTACATATTAAACATGGCTTTCAAAATACGTTTTTGCATGATAAAAAATGTGTTGCAAATTATGTACTTCCACCCCATACTAGTATACCATATTTAAAAAATGGATAAACAGTTCCATATAGTAGGCAGTTTTTAGAGCATCAATATTCAAGTGTCTCTTCAGAATTCTGATCCCGTAACATTTACTTGCAAGCTTTTTGGTAAGTTTTTCTATTTGTATCTCATAAGTTAGTTTGTCATCAATAAATATGCCTTTTAATTTTGGATTTGATGAAAAATGCAGTTTTTTGGTACCCAATGTAGAGTGCATTGGAATTTTTGTGGGGTCAAACCCGAAACGGTCATATAAATAAAATTTACCAGTGGTATTTAGACAAAAGTGTTTTTATTCATTTCAGTGATCATGAATTACCATGAAGTAAACAAGTCATCATTCACACATATCAAACAACTATACTTATCAGGTTTCAAAAATGGGACACACGGTATACGAAACATCAATAGTAAATTTATGAGGAGAGTAAAGGAATACCTATCTCTCCAAATTTCAGGATTATTTTTACAAATGCAAATATCTTTGTTCTAATTTAAAATATAAAGGTTAGATGACTCAATCATGAATTCTTGAGTGATTTTGTCCTTGCTTTGAATTCAAAATCATCAACTCCACTCTTACTACAAAATATATAAAATTCTATGATAATTAATTGACAGTGAATTATCAGTGATATAGCAAAGAGCTTGTGTTGTTATTGATAAGGGTGAAAAAATAATCGGCATATGAAACTCAGGAATACATACAAAAATATAACATCCATATTGAATCAATAATTTCCCAAAGTTTGATCGAGCAACACTGATCTCCCTGGAGAGTGGATTGAATCTATTTTTGTTATTATTTGATTAGTACATTGAAATAGTCATTTCATCAGCTTTTAATTGCTTTAATATAGTTATTCTCATTTTGATTTTTCAAACTTTGTTACAATTCTGTGGGTTGTTGTTGGTAAGGAGACATCAGCTGGTTAACAGAAAATTAGATTTCAACTTTACAAAGGCACAAGTATTCATTTATGTATATGACATCACTACTGTCATAACAGCAAGTACTATAGAGGAATTTAACAATAAAACTGAATCAACTGTAAGGGAACTTTCCAACACGAAAGTATCTTATTATCAGAAATTTCATTCGATCCTCTTGTCAGAGAAACATTCCAAAATGTTGAACAAGGTGTTTGGAATCAAGGTTTAATTCTGAGGATATAAAAATGAACCAAAATTCAAGTTTTCTCAAATGGAACAACCTATATTTTGGGATATATTTTATATTCCGAGATGATTTTGACTCATTTTAATGAAACAATCCCTATATCAAAAATCAACCGTTTACAAGATATTTTGGACGTTTTTGAAAAAATAAAACACGCATGTGTGTCATAAAACTGCGGACTAAAAAACCTCAATTTCGAACAGTTACAGAAAGTTTATTAGAGCTAATAATTTGCTGCCGTGGTTTTTATTAAAGAAAGGATTTCAGATGAATAAATAATGGATTAAAAATGTTTATTCTAAATGTGTCATAAAAGAGCGAAAATTCAAAAATATTACATTGTCTTTTCACCATTAATTGCAATGACCTATTACATGAAGTCTCATTTCCAGTACCTGTTTGTTCAACTAGGAACAATGATCTTTTTGCTGTCCCTAATAACCATACTAACTATGGATACTTCTCACCCATATCAAACTTTATGTGAGAAGCCAATCGTTTTAATTGTGATATTATAGGAATTTCACTAAATACTTTTAAAAAACAGTGCAGCAACAGAATTTATAGATAACCAACTAGGATGATGATTTTAAGTTTATATCATTTGAATTTTATATGTTTACATTGATACATTTATACATACATTAAAGTTAAGTTAGTTTTAAGGAAACACTGTATTTGTATTAATTTTCCTCATGGGAATTACCTGTATACATAAATGAATCATCGTTCAACACAATATCAATGCTATGGAAACAAATGAAGGTACTTGTTGATTTATTGATGTTGTCATTTTTATAAGTAATTTTAAAAATTCGTGAGCAAAATGTCCTGTTCAGATTATACAAACGAAGATTTTTTAAATTCGATTAGCTAACTCTTTAAATAACCTTCAAATCTTTAATATATCAGTATCCCGCTTTAAAAACCATATTCTTCACTTAGCCATCTAATACTCTCTGCTTGTGTCGTTGTATTGTGTCTAGTATTACTTGCCTGTAACAATTATATTAGTTCATATTGTTATACATTTTAATTTTTTCTTGAATAATCTACTTGTTATCTTACTTCGGAATCGTATTATTGCTATAACTTACTTTTATTCCACTGTACTACATAGTACTTTTATTCCAAGTACTACATAGCACTGTACTACTTATATCTGAATTGGGCTTACCCGTGTATATACATAAATAAATAAATAAATTTGATTATGATCTGTGGTAACTGTAATCAAATTATTGACTGGGCATGCAGTTTATTTGTCAAAAGGTATCCGGAGGAACTCAAACCAAATCACAATACGGTAAAAAGATTGTTGAAAAATTATTCGCATCATGGATCATTTTTTCAAAAATAACCAAACTAAAGCCTCAGATGGACAATGAAGATCTGGAAATAATTGTTCTTGGAGATTTTTCTGCTCATCGAACATGTTTTAGGAATATTACACGAAAAACCAACAGATAAACCCAGAACTGCTCACAACACTTTCAAAAAGCATATATAAAAACCATTTAAAAATCATCTGGCACATCATTCAAAAGACACATATTAGCATCGTCAAATATGTATCAGAAAAATCTACATTTTCTTGAAAGAATTATATGGCGTTCCCATACACACCTTACCTCTGACTGGTTTTATTTTTTCAAGAAAACATGAACAGTCGATTTTTGATATAGGGAATGTTTCATGGTAATGAGTTAAAATCATCTCAAAATTGGCAGTTTGAGACCCTTTTAACTAGTGTGGCCTAGAAAAACGAACATTTACCAAAAGAATATTTGCTGACAAAACTATTAGATTTTCCTTAGAACACAGCCAGAGACTAAAATTACCAAGTGAGATAATAAAAGAAAAAATATTGTAATGAGATTAAAACTCACCTTTTATCAAAATACGATCACTCAAGATTTCATCGGCTGATAGCATTTCTTCCAATTCGGAGTCTTTCATAATGGGAGTTTGAACAACTCTTATTGCAGGCGAATGACCCTTTCTCTCCCCAGATTTAAGAGTTTTCTCCAAAATATTGCTTGCTTTATCAATAGAATTGTTTCTTTCCACATGTTTTCTCATTTTATCTGCAGATTTAGTGACTACAAACTTAGCTGACTTTTCGACAGACTTACTTGAAGTCTCGACAGGTTCCTCAACTTTGACTTTAAATCTACTACTTCTTGGAAGTAAGTTATTTGTTTTTTCAACATCGTCAGAATTTTCATCTTCCACTACTGGTTTCTTTGACAACTCTGTTTCTTGTACTTGTTTATCAACAGATTCCTCAACAGGAGGATCCCCCTCATGAAGCCGTTGTAGCTCCTCTTCTAGAGTACAAACAGGATCCAATATTTGTTTTTCTGTAACCTGTTTCGTACCAGCGTCTTCCGAATCCACAGATTCTACATGGGAGGTATCAACCATCGGTTCGTCAGTAGGTGTTTCTACCATAGCTGTAGTAAAATCTTTGTCAGGGTTCACATCTTCACCAGACATTAAAACAGCTTCTACAGATAAAGCATCAGAAGACATGCAGGCATCAGCAACAGTTGTAACATGCGAAGTAATACCTGCTTCAGATGTAAATATTTCTGTAGACGTTGGTGCTTCTGATGTGAGAGTCTCCAAAAGTTCCTCTGTAGCTGCTGAAATAGCCAATTCGGTAGACTGATCTGTAGGATCGGAAATTGGTGAATTTGTTTCCATAGGCTCTGACATTTCAGCGTTCGTGTTCATTCCCGCGCTTGCAATCGAATCACTAGCGTCAGTCACACCTGGGTCCGGCTCAACCGGTTGTATAGGCACGGGCTCCGTATCTGTAGTCGGTGAAGCTTCTTCGGCTTTTTCGTCCATGATAACCCCCTTTTTCAACAATGTCTCTTCAATGTGGACGACTGTCAATAAATCTAAAAAATGAACGACTCGTTTATATTTAGCGCCATAAAAATCAACGTATTTAAAATATCGGCATCACTGTAGTGACTAGTACGTGACCGAACAAAATGGCTGTTTTTCCGAACGTACGGAAATCGAACACATTCTTCGTACATTTCCGTCGTTTTTATAAAGAAATTAAATAATTCTAGATTTGAGATATTATGCATGCTGTTTATCCATTTTGACATTCAATTTAAAAAAATACTCACATCTATTTCTTCTTAAATTACGATAATATTCAGAAGACAACCAAAATCTAAACCAAACATACCGAAAGTGCTGCCACATTAACGTAACGTCGTTAATTTAGTGAACTACAAACTTCAACCGCATCCTCTACAAGTACGATAGACGAACGCATGGCGGCAAATTCGTAATTGTCAATATCATCATAGGGTGTATGATAGGTAATTCCTTATTTCATTCATTCATGAAACCTTTTAAAATGATAAAATGAGATTGATAACTAGAAGATTATTCATAGCTTTGAACATTATGACATTGAGAAAATAAACGTTTTCTGTAGGAGTCGTGAGACTTGACAAATACAACTGCTCATGCCTACAAACAGTGGCGTATGTTTAATTTTTGACGTATACTTCATCTACTTGGACTTGCTCTTTGTTTACTCGAGTAGAGACAAGGACGAATTTCTTTTAATATTATTGGACAGATAGTACTATATTCTGAATAGAGAAAAATTTCAAGAGCGAGAGTTTTCTTAATTTTTTTTCATTACAGATTTACAGTTGCAGAACTTTCCTGCAAAAATCTAGTTGAAAATAATATTTTAAAGATTGAACACATATATCATTTTATTTATAAGAAAATGGCGATGACTAGTAAACCATCAAATCCGTAGACAAATATATTACCTACCGAATCTGAGAATGCAGCTTTTTCACTCTTGTATATATAATTTTTATCACTCATCAACAGTAATGCTTTTATTATTTCTCAATTTCATCAAGGAGTTTCGTTAGTTTCGTTAGTAGTAACTTGCTTCAAGATGGATACCCGACCCTATTCTTAATCTTTACCCAATGTTATTTTTATTTGTACTCCATATTGCCAACTTTGATTTATTTTCATTCTACCAACCCAACCACACTTACCTCAGATCTTTCGATTTGAATCGTTCGTATTTATTATCACATTCTACATAGCAATATCGTTCATTGATGATTGAAGAAAATATGGTTTGATTTCGAAGGCTATTACACGTTTATAATGCGAAGTAGTGAATAGACACTAGAAACTAAACCTGTAAGTTCTCACTTGAACTTACATGGAAGACAGCAGTTCGATATCCTGTTGTATGAAAATATTCATTAACAACATGAATCAAACTATTGTTTTGAAGTTACCATATATGAGGATTTTTATTTTATTAGGACGTGTATTTTTTCAATTTTAGTTACTCTGTGTATATGTCATTAGTGTCACATGTCATTTGTTGATGTTTGTATTGTTCATTTTTGCGATTCATTTGCTTTTTGAAAGTCATTTTATTGCCCATATCAATAGGGATTTTGTTTGCGGTAAATACATTTCTTCTGAATTGGCTTTCTCTGTGAAAACAACATAAAATATTTTGTGGTTGTGAGTTGCAAATGCAAATGGCGGGTACTGTTATGTGATCGGTGGAATTAGTCGTCCAATGATATTGGATCGTGAAAAACCGTAGTTCCTTATATTGAAGACAACAACGATAAAAATAAAAACAACAATAAAAATTAATTGGCACTCCGGGGCGACTTCATCGATTCCAGTGGCGTATTTGCTTTTTCAGTTGCAGGAAAACCCGAAAAAACCTGCAGCACCACATCATCTGAAGATCTTGATCTACCAATGTCGTCTCTCATAAAACAAAATGTAGGGTGTCTCCAGAGGCTCCAATAGATTCAATCGTAAAAATAAATAATAAGTGATAAATGTGAGCCCTGATTGGAGTTTGAATATGATTTATACAAAACGAGATAGATAGATAATTTATTGGCGTTTTATACATTCACCAGTATGTACACAAGAAAATACAACTAAAATTAGCATATGTCAGGCATTTATTAATATTTACATAAACAATAGATGCTTACAATTCAAAGAACAAGGTTTTTATATAAAAAATATTTATATCTTATACAGTACACCTGAGTTACGTCAACGAGCACGAGATGTTTCAGTTATCGAAGTATCAAAAGGAAGATGATTGTATTTATCGAGTTTCCAGTACATAAAGGGTCTACCTACAGGGACTTTCTCGAACTTTGGCAATTGATAACAGCCATCTTGTTGAAGCTACATCTGTTAAATTAGTTGTCATTTATTCAGCCTGTTTTGCCAAATCATTATATTAGGATATAACATTCAACAATAGGTGCAAATAATGAAATTGTTTCATCAATCAAACAAACGCAAGGTTTCCCAAAACATCGCCGCTATCTGTGAGAGTGTGCAGGATAATCCGAGGTAGTCGATTTAGCGTTGCCCACAAGAACTCGGCCTTTTACAGATCACAACTTGGCGAATTTTGCGTCGTGAGTTGGACCTGCACTCGTACAAAATTCAACTGACCCAGAAACTGAAAGAAAAAGATCATAGACAATGACATGTGTTCGCTGAATGGGCTCTAGAGCAATTGGCATCTGACCCAAATTTTCATCGAAAAAGCATCTTTAGCGATGAGCCCATTTCTGGATAAATGGGTATATGAACAAACAAAATTGTCGAATTTGGAATGATACCAATCCACATGAAATCCAAGAGCATCCAATGCATCCCAAAAAATTCACTGTTTGGTGTGGATTTTTGGGCTGGTGGCATCATCGGTCCATATTTCATTGAGAACAACGGTCAAGCATCACTGTCAACAATGAGCACTATAGGTCGATGACTACCAACTTTTTTTGGCCTGAATTGGATGATTCAACACCAATGACATGTGGTTTCAATAGGATGGCGCTACGTGCCACATTGGATGTTCTGCCTCAGCGATTTGTGGACCTGATAGATAGATAGATAGATTTATTTGATCATGTTATGTGTAAATTACATTTATGACAAGTCAGAAATAAATGGGTACAAGTTACAGGGTTGTGACTAAATAGAAAAAAACAGCAATACTTGTGGTGGTACAGCACAACAAAACATCTAAAGCATGAAAATCATAAAATCACTCTGTACCTATCCGTACAGTTCATGTAATCTTTTAAATTATAAAACAGTTTTTTCATAAGATATTTTTCACCCTCCTCTTGACTACATTCAAGCTCAACAACACTAGATCAGAAGACAAATATCCAGTGAATTGCACACTAACATTTCTAGCTTGAGCCGGGTTGTATCAGTTTATGGTGTAATTGTGGTAGTCTGAATAAGGACAATATATACTTTTATTCTTGTGACTCTGAAGCAGTGCGTGTTGTAAGAAAATACAAGGCAATGTCATGATTTTAAATTTTACAAAAAGTGGTTGACAATGTTCATTAAGTGGGACACTTGCTATAATCCTGAGAGATTTTTTAAACAGAATGCTCTTAGAGCAAATAAAGACCTACCCCAATGGAGTACACTATATGTTAAGTGAGTGGAGTAATTAATGATAGGAGGTTGTTAGTGTTTGGGTGCTCAGAACTATCTTCAGCCTACTGGATAGTAGGCTGAAGTTTGTTATAATTGGCCGGATAGTTTGTTACACATTTCAATGTGATTTTGCCGTTTGAGTGAATTGTCGATAGTTATGCTAAGCAGTTTAACATGATTATCATTGGTTAAGCGATTATTTAATAATATAATAATATTTTGGGTTTCATCTCTATTTAGCTTCAACTTGTTTCGTGAGAACCATTTTTCTGCCTTGTCTTTCAGTTCTAGGTTTATTTTTTGGGTTTACTATTTATTTATTTATATAGGGGCTTGCCATTATACAATGAACATATAAGTAGTGTGATTGAAAAAATGAACAATTGAATAATAATAACAATAATAATAATACATTCTATATAGAATATAGAAAAAAACATTAAAAAAAAAACAAATATCAATTAATTATTATTAATAATAATCAGCAGTTTCTTCATAGTAGGTCAATACATTTAACCTTATTTTTAAAAGAGTACAAGGATGAGTCAAACAAATCAAAATAGCTGCTATTCTTATTTGCTAACCTAAGCATTCTAGTGATGGTTTCATTTAAGCCATAGCTAGTAGAATGGTAAGGAACTTTAAACAACTCCGACACTCTGGTTCTTCTTGAATTTACATTGAAGTAAATCATTTGTGTTGGAAATGAACAGTTCATATCACCATTTATAACTTCATGAAGAAGTCTTAGATCAATTTCAGCTCGGCGGTGCTCCAAAGTAGATAAATTCAAAAGAAGCGGA
>WOGO01005268.1:2060-12564 GCA_015342085.1 Leptinotarsa defecta | reverse complement strand
AGCATCTGACTCTGTGTTCTGTTTTATTTGAATTTTGTAGGGTTTATTGAATACAAACCTGGGTTCAATTGCATCACTGGTTACCTGCAGCAGAGGTTGCGCAGTAAGCGCTTCTCGCCATATGATCAGCCTCAATTGACCCATTCCTACTTCGAGGTTTACACCACCAGAGAGAGGAATATTTTCATTCGACGGTCGATGTCAAAGCTTGGCTTTACAACTGACCGCCTTGAAAGCTTCGTTTATCTTTGAAATTCATTGACTGAGTCTTCTGTGGATTCTACGGATGATGTCTTCGTAAGAGGAGATGTCATCGCCTTATTGGTATTTGGATCACTAAATTATTAAATTCTCGGACAACCAAGCGGATTTGGAGCAACGCCCAAGCTGGTAGTTAATTGCGAAAAAATACATTCTTTGATAGGAAGACTCAATAACTTCTCCCACTCTGGTTTCCTGGACACGCTGTCCTGAAAGGTAATGAAGGAAGGGTGCGACAAACGGTTTCTTTGGACTGAAACCTGTCCTTGGTATTGCTCTAGCGCTAGCCTAACAGACACTAAATACTCTGCAAGAAAGACTACAAGAAAGATTTCAGACTTCTGGCAAAATCTACCAGTATTGGTAATCATTTATCTTTCCTTCGGTTTTTTCAGATCGCTGTCATATGAAGAGACTTGGACTATCGAAAGACAGTGCGTGTTGTTTCTGTTTGGAAGATGATGAAATAGCAGAGCACTTACGATACGCCTGCCCCGCCAAGGGTTTTCGAATTTGTCAGAATTTTCGACACTGAAAGATCAAACTAGAAATAGCTAATCGGCTTCGTTAAAAACCTGGATTCATTTAGTGGAGTTCGAATAGGTGTGACCACCATTAAACCGTTGCAGTCACTCCGGAATTACCTAGATCACTGAAAATTTACTTGTGATGCACTGTTTAGAACCTTTGGTGTAGTAATGAATATAACTGGAGATTTTTCCCAACACCAAACCGTTATTTTAGGAAGATCAACTGCTCTTGAAGATGATCACTTGGTGATTGAAAAACGTGTCGAGGTGTTGAAAATGACGGTTTGGTGTTGGGAGAAATATTCACCTGAAATTTTCTAGACTCTATCTGTAGATGTTCAACCCTTTGATAGATCAAGGTAGATTCGGGTGTGAACATTTCAGTGAAAATATTAGGTTTTCTTGAGCTGTCGAATCATTAAACTTAGGTGAAATACCTTCGATAATTAGGGTACTTTTGAACACCACGTAAATTCTCAAATGAAATAAATAAAACACGCAAATATTATATTTAGCGAAGCAACTGCTTTCACACACTCCAAGCTCATTTCCGTCCATCTCGTTTGTAACCAGATCCTCTAAATACTCGACAATGCCTTGTCAAAACTTGATATGGTGTCCGAATTTAATTTTAAACAATCACAGTAAGCCACGGCATTGCAGGGCTCGCTCTGTCATCTTGTCACTCCGAAAGCACCGAGAATCGAATTGATTTTTTTTTGGCCTCATCTCTTTTGCATCGGACAGTGATAGCGATATCGCAAGGTGTCAGACATATGCTAAGTGGCAGGAAGATTTCGGTTCTTTTTTTATAAACAATGATGCATGTTAAAGGTGAGGCATATGTGACAAGAGAGTAAATAATGTTTCGGTTGCAATATGTAACGTATGAATGAATATTTTTGGCAGCTGTAATTGCATTTTTTGAATGATTTCTTGATGCGAGAGTGCATTTTTTGAATGATTTCTTGTTGCGCGAGATGTGGTTTGATTGTAAAATCATTGATATCCGTTCAAGAAATTTTATTCAATAATAATAATGATAATAATAATATTTTATTGGTCCATTAGAATGAGCCTAAAAGAAGCAATTTCACAAGTCAGTACATATCAGTATTTCAATATTAAATTTTACAAAAAGGATTTGAAGCTTTATATCTTCTATTAATTATCTGCGAGCGCTTTCGATAGTTGGTAGTACTGTCATCTTCTAGGCACTCCTCAAATTGCAAAAATGAGAAATAATACAAAATATTTTTTACTAATGTAGATAAGAAAAAAACTCATCGATTGTTAATTTCAAAAAGTAGTTGTTTTATTTTATGTTTGAATACTTGTCCCTTGGTTATAATTTTGAAAAACTCCGCATTATATAATCTCAGCGCCAAAATCTCAAACGCGTTCAGACGTAGAGATAAACGTGTTTTGGGTATGTGACTGCGGTAGACTAAGGTGTTGAAGCCATCATCCTGGCAAGCCATGATGAACCCCTCAGTTTCCGACTTCAGCCCACTTATTATTATTATTAATGTATAAAATGTAAATCAAAGTCAATTATCGGCCTGGTTTGGAAATACTCGACATCGAATAATATTGTGGAATTGGCCGCGGCCGCGGAATTGGCTTACAAACAGATTTAGCTAATGTAGGATGGTAGCTTGGTGGGTTGACCGCTGAGTGAACCGGTGGTTCGAACCTCAAGACCGGACGATCGATTTTCACTTCCTATCGTCCAAACCGTGTTGGGAATCAAACGTCAAAATGTAAGACCTCGTTAGTCCTCAACTCGTTCAAGTTTCGACTTTTGAGAATTGTCGTTCGTATAGGGGGCGACAACTAGTTAACGGAAAAACAGATTTTAACAGACAGATAATGATGAATGTATCAGTTGTAGGTTTTATTCAAAAAACGAATATTTAGTTTCAATTAAAGTAGTTCTTAACTCATCGTTTCTACACTACGACATTCTTAAAAGATGATTTCAACTCATGGTTTATATCGTTTTCCCTCGTATTATATTCGAACCACCTCGCTGCATCCCAATCCTATCAGATGTACAGGAAGGCTCGCACATGGAGACAGAGAAGACACCGGAAACGGATGGGAGGATTGACTGACACACACACATAACCTGCTTCGAAAATTCGACCTGTTGCTCTAAAGATATCCGGTCTTCTGTGCTCATATATAAAAGACATTCTAATGTTTTCTTTATTTGCCATAGCATTGCAAAATATCCTTTCATAATGCGCAGGTTAACAAGATTTGTATGGGGATTTTTTTCTTAGTTAGACAGATAATGTGAACGAGCAGGTACGGGCCGATGATATAATGAGTGGATTAGTATCGAAAGACGTAGATTACGAGAGGAATATTCATGCACTAGATAATAAAAAAGAACGTCTACATTATTATAGAAATTGAATAAAAAAATCTTGCGTCCTGAATATATAAAATTTGTTTTTCAAAAACAAGAAAAAAGATTTGATTTCTTCTTCTTTTTGTTTTTTTTTTTGTTGGCCTTTTCAACCTCTTCAATTTTCAACCACTGGCTACTTTTCTAGAAACAAATCTCAAATCTGTGCTTCAAATTCTTCAACTTTATCTCATTATAATTGAGTAAGTTAAGATAATCAATAAATAACAGCTTTAAATGATACAATATTCTGAAAGAAACACTTTTATTGTATCACAACAAAAACACTGTCTGTTGACGCACGTTATGCCAACCAAGTCAGCATCATCAGGGATAAAAAAACTGAATTCTAAGATCTAAGATATGCCTAGTAATTATATAATTTCTTCAGGTCATCAAATGAGGTTCAGTAAATTATTTGAACTATCTGTGGAAATATCTATGGAATTATTTGACAGTATAGATCTATATAGCACTTTTAGAAATATTTCTGGATGCTTCCACCATTGCCCAAAAAAATGGCGGGGTTACGTCTTCTTGCCCATTAGCTGGTCAAGTTCCCCAAAGAAAAGAAGGGTACGACATCAAGAAAAAGTTGAGAGTAACATGTTCCAACATAGTTTATGAGATAATGAGACAACGAAAAGTCAGAGATTGACTTCATAAAGCCTGGACTTTTCAAAAAGTGGGTTTCGAAATTACTTATACATAACTGCTAGACAGAACTGAAGTGATGGACAAGCCGAAAAAAAGGCTGACAAAAAAAACACATTCAAAGGAGCATGTGTAACATATTCGATTCCGTAGACCAGATGAGTCTAGTGTTGGTTAACATGCCCTAGAAAACGACACAGATTTAGTGAAAACAATTCACTTCAAATAGTCGAATTAGTAAGGACCTAACATGTAATAACTAGTGAAAGGTAGAACTCCCAACAAACAGTAAAAAACGATGTGGCAAGTGTCTTACAGCGAAACATCGGATGTCTACCAGTAAGAATGACAGTGTTCCATGTATCTAGGTTAGGTTGGGTCCCGCAAGGGTTTATTGTGGCTCACACCTATTTACACTCGACCAAATAAACCCACCTACTTAACTAAGCCGATTAGTTTGTATGGTGAGTGGTCTTTCAGGTCAGATGGTGAGAGTAAGACTCTGCCGAATTCTAAAAACCTGATTCGGTCCCCAGCGGGGCAGGCACAAAGTATGTGCTCTGCTGTTTCATCATTTTCCAGACAGAGGCGACACACACTGTCTTTCGACAGTCCAAGTCTCTGCATATGATGATTAAAGTGACAGTGACCTGTAAGAAGGCCTGTTAGACATCGTAGTTCATTCTTACTGTAGTCCAACAAATGTTAGGTATTAAGCTTCGAACGGTGAATAACGCCTTGTAGTGAGCCATTTCTGGAAGATTCTGCCAGAAGTCCATAAATCTTCTTGCTATACAGGTGTTCAAATTTTATTTGGCAAAGCCTAAAGCGATGCCAATTACAGGTTCTGGTCCGATGAAGCTGCTTGCAGCACCCTTCTTAGTAAGGGAGTCAGCAGCCTCATCGCCTTACAGGACAATATGGCCAGGAATCCAGACCAGAGATAATCTGTGACTAAGTGAAATTTTACTCTTTTTATTCATCATATTATATTGTGTAGGAATCCTGTGAAAGATATCTGATTCGATTTCATTACGAATGTATGAAATACAAACGGAATAAAGAAAAGAGTTTTTTGTACAAATCAGCGTTCATATGAATGTATTTGTATTGAAAGTATTGAAAGTATTTTTCTTTCATGTAATTAAATGTTTATATGAAAGAAGCTGTTTCGAGAGGGTTTTTTTCTTCCAGTTTATATCTGAGTTACTTTTTTGCATGATCTACACATCTTTGTATGGAGTTAATTTTTTAAATTGATGGCTTCCTTCCTTTTTTTGGAAGACTTCCATATGTTTTGTTTCAAGATGGAGAAGTAGATAGCCAAAACCTTTTTTTTTTCAAAAATCAACCTATCCTGAAAATATACTCCTAATTGTTATTACTGAATAAATCTTTTTTTTTGCATTGTTGTTACTGTTTGTTGTATCTTACTAGTTTATCAGTTCACATTGTTTTTGTATCTTCATTTTCCAAAAATTGTACGAAATGAAAATGACATTAATTGTTTAATGTTTATCACAGTAAATTTATTAAAAAAATAAAAAAAATTATCAATCAGTTGTCCAATATTTGACCTACTATCATCCTGAACTTTTGAACAAAAAATGAACGAACTGCGTTTTTGGGAAAAGTATCTAGTAACGTCTTGAAAAATTTGAAAGGATTGATAGGGTCAGTTTTTGGAAAAAGCTCAATATTTTTTATAAACGTTTGATGGATACTGATAAAAAAGTTGTGTGACAAGCGTGACCTTAATAACTTCGGAAATATATAAAGGGTATAATCAAATTTTGAAAAAAAAAATTATAATTGATGAAACTTCTTCGAATATAGATTTTTCTAGGTTTTCTCCATAGAAACATTTCTTTTTATTTTCACATAATATTTTGGGAAACTTCCTTATGGAAATATGATTAGCAAAAGCAATAAACAAGAAAAGCAATTATATTTTCGAATTGCAGCTCATTCCCGTTTCACTGTATCATATTATTATTACCATCACGTACCCTCCCACTTATCCGATTCGCGACATACCGATGCACGTATTCTTTCTCCGCTCGAGTGCAATAATAACTTAATATCAAGATAAAAGAAACATTAAACAATAATTTTGTTAGCGACACGCAAGGATATTAAAATAACTTATTATCATTACTTCAACGCAGTTCCGCGATATATGTGAAATGAATGGCTCATCAGAGGCGTATCGTGGTAAAAAACCTCGACTTTTTTACTCTTGAAAAGAAATATGTGGTCTCGAAACTAATTTCCTTTCCTCTACCACTTTGACCTACATACTTTTCATAGGAATTTTCGCATCTAATTTTCAACATTGAATACAGTTTCAAGGTGACAAATATTTGAATGATTAGATGAGAAAGTATTGAAAATAATTACATGAAATATTTATTACATTTGATTAGATTCTTCAAGGCGAGGAAATGATGAAAACATTGCAGTATAGTTCACCAAATAGAATTTTACAGCGATAAAATGCTTATTCCGAACAATGATAAAACAGAGAGCTATTTAAGAAAATGATGTTTTTTAATACCACTCAATCTAAAAAGCTCCGTAGATAAATGCCAATTTTTCAAACTCAAAGGACTTGTGGTATTATCATTGAGCTCTGACAAGCCATCATATAACTACCGAAATGTATCTATATTTCATCTTTAAACCACCAGAACAAGAACACATATCTTAAATCAAGTTAGTATCATCAGTAGATGATTAAATAATCATGCCCTACTTTGTAGAGCATGTCGCCCATGCCCTACAAAGAAACTGCCGACGTTCGGTAACTAGTCAGTTTTTATGCCATTCGGATGGACTTTCTACACACTATACCTAAAATGTTTAGTTTTCCTAAGTTAACATTTATTTGGTTATATTTCAAATATTCGTCATGGAGTTGAAATAAGATATCATTCATAAAAACTAAGAAACTCCCGTTGTACTCTAAAATTTGAGGCTGGGATTGAATCAACATACCGTATGAATGTTTTTACGAAGCATACTTCTCTCATCCGGTCACATAATGATGTGCAAAAAAGTGCAAATGATGGGATGAAATCAAGTCTCTTCTCTCGAAACTTTCAAATACATGAGGAGTGCGATGGTTTTGCATGTTACCGGAATTTTTATATCAATACTCTTCATATATTATGTTGTCTAGTGTTCTGTAAATGCTTGGAGTACTAACTGATTGGAAAGAAGTGATTTCCATTTAATTCAATCTTCATATGCTTGAAAGTAATTAGTTCGGATGTAATTTTTCCTGAAGTTTGTATCTGAAGACTTTCGTTGATGAGTTTCCCACATTTTGTATATTTATGGGAAGCCAAAAAGTATTGGGCACATTATCTTCAAGAAGAAATGTAATTGATCATTCTGAAATGAGAAAATAACGAAAAATATTAGTGGCTCAATTTATTTTTGAGTTTCCTTTTTCCATTAGCTCATAATCAGTACGCGGCACAACAAACATGAATGCCAATGTATTTACTAATGGAGATGAATTAGTTTTAGTTGAAAAACTAATTCATTTCCAATAGTAAATACATTTAAAAAATACAAACATTCTGATTAAAAATACAAATGTATAAATAAAAAGTTACATAAGAAAGTCATACAAAGGAATATACTATATTTTCATTAACAAATTCTTTAATCGTCTTTTGAATATATTTATCGAACCACAATCTTTAATTTCTTGAGGGAGGTCATTAAAACTATCTACTCCTTTATAAAATAAAGAATTACGTATACTATTTTTTTATATTTTACAACTTTTATATTGTTTCTGTTTTTAGTATTATGCCCATGTATTTCAGCTACATAAGTTAATTTATTCTGTAGATATACATGTGAATATCCAATTTTGATTTTAAAAATACTACCAGTGAACAAAAGCGAAGAGTTTCTTCACTGGTAGCCATTGAAGGGTTTGCATCATATTTGCTATGGGTGTTTCCTCGAACATTGTAAGATTATTCGCATAGCAGGATTCTGCATCTTTTGTAGTCTGTTTATTTCATTTTGATTGAGAAAGAACAGAATGGTAGAACAATCATTCAAATGTTGAAGGATTATGGAGTTGTAGACTAATACTTCAGACCACTGGCTCATATATGGGGAACATCTTCTTGAATAGTTAATTTTGTAATCAATTGTTTTGATAACTTGATTAGCATGTTCCTTGAATTTCAAGTTGCTGTAATAGTTACACCCAAGTACACGAATTTGTTTTCCTCCTCTATATCACTGTCATTTAATCGTAGAAGTAGGTTTTCATTATTATGATCTCTATGTTTCCCTAATAAGATCCATTTTGTTTTATTTACGTTCACCTTCAGCAGCAATATCTATACACCCTTTCAAGACTAGCGTTTATAGTATCAGCACACTCATGTACAACTTCACTACTAAAGTACAGTAGGGTATCGTCGGCAAATAAGTGATTTCCGTATTCTTCTGCTCTGGTTACGATGTCATTTAAATATATAAGGAATAACAATGGTCCCAAAATATACCCTTGGGGTACCCCTATATTATTTTGCATTTTATCCGAATGAACTTCCTAGTTTAGTGCTATTACATCAGTACCTACGCTTTCAATCTTTCTTATTAGTCTGCATCAATCTACAGTTTCAAATGCCCTTTGAAGGTCAAAAAATACTGCAATAGTATACTGATCCATTTCCGCACCTTTCCTCCAATCTGTTAAAACAAATTGTAACGCAGTTTCACAACTATGTTTGCTCACTTTTGGTTGAATTTACAGTGGTGCATTTTGGAAAGAGTCATTGAAAAGTTGAGAAATTTCTGAGAGATTTCTAATTAGGATTAGAAAAATGTTGAATTTCCGTTTATACAGTGTGACCCATTCAGATTGGAAACTCCCCTGAAAAATCTCTTTTTATCAATTATCCAGTAAATAAAGGTCTACAGAGAATTGTCCGTAGCCGGTCGGTTCGACGTGGGTGCTTTGTTCACTCACTCAAATCGACCGCCGTGCTGGTCGGTGGTACAAGCCCCAGGCTGAACGATCGATTTTCACTTGCTATCGTCCAACCCGTGTTAGGATTCACACGTTATAAGGTACGACCTCGTTAGTCCTTGGCTCGCACAAGTCGTTCGTAGGAGTGCGACAGCTGCTTAACGGAAAAACAAATTTAAACAAATTTATTTCTTCAACTAATCGGAAAACAAAATTCCATCTATTGATACACCGTGTTATTTTATGGCTGTTTGTTTTTGAGTTGGCATAGCTTTTTTATCAATGAATATATTTGCATAAAATTTTGCTGACAGTTATCTAAAGGCCTCCTGAATCCAGATGCGTAATAGTTTTTTCTATAAAAAATATAAATTCTTCATTTTGTGCAAAAAAGTATCGTAGTATGCTCTGAAAATTGAATTCAATATTTCAAATTTTATGCCACAGTAGACCTTCCTTCAACTGAGAATTCAAAAGATGGTTGAAATACCATAACGAATAAAGTTTTTACATGGGTGTTTGCCATATAAATGGGTCACATGTGTTCAATTCTAGAAACGTGTGTCTGGTATGCCAGATCTCTGTGTAACACCCTGTTATTTATGTCGTATGTTTTCAAATTGTGGTTACTCTCCTAAACATACTCCCTACCAATTTTGGCCCACCTTATTTATATATTTTTCCCTAAAAATGACATTTTCACTTACGATGAAAAGACAACGCCTCTGATGAGTAGTTGGAATAGAACACGAGCAAGCCGAGAAATTATTTCGCTGTTTACCCGCACGAACGCATTATCATTTATTCATATGAAGAAATTTATATCGTACATCGCACGTAAAGATAGCCGATATGTTGATAGTTCGTGTTGTATATGTGTTTATTATTACCACGAACAGCTATAAAATCCACTTGAATTCATTCTGGATTAACAGAATTATTCACATGTTCGAAGGTGGGGAAGTAATCAATGAACGACAGATGAGAGCCTGTGAATCCGTTCTATGCAAGATCAATGGAAAGCATCATTTCGAAAATTCCTCGTAAAGTCGTCCCACCGGACCTGAAATTTCCACAACAATTATCTATCTTGATGGTTGTGGAGCACCACATCAAGTAATTATTACCTTTTTTACCGAAAAAATTGCGCACGTCATTGGCGATAATTGGTGATCATTGGCCCCAGAAAACATGTATTCTGAGAATACGTATTGAACCAAGAATTGAATTCTGGTGCTTTGGTAAACCGAGGTCTTCAATGATGTTGAAGAAAATTCGATTTTACTTTCAAAGCAATTACTGCTTTGTCATATTCGTAGTCCATACAGAGGAGAGAACACAAATTACTGATGACTCTGCAGGCTCCATTCTGTACCATTCTGTTGTGTAGACATCTCTGACCTAAAAGTCCACGACCTGCCTATTGTCGGAGAATACGTTTTGGAGATCATCTTTCGATTCTCCATGTCGAGTTGTTACAGCTCCCCACGAATAACTGCTCTGAGAGTAAAATCGAATGACAAGTAGCAGCAACTTTGATCTTTCTCGACAGTTTCAATGACTAGATCTGCCGAAGTTTGTGCTTGTTTTATTTTATTTCGAGGTTACTAAAAGTTATTACTGGCATTCAACTTGTGC
>WOGO01005267.1:0-12566 GCA_015342085.1 Leptinotarsa defecta | reverse complement strand
CTCCACTTTATCATGAGAAAAGTCATAACCCTAATAATATCATAGTATTAATCATCACTTGACAGAAAAAATCAATTTTCACTTTATTGAGGGAATGAGAAGTTTTTTGTCTCTCCTGTAAAATTTGTAATTTTGGAGTTAGGACATTTGCATCTTAGGCCGACGATATGTGACTCTTTCACAAAAAATGATACTCTGTCTGTACACTGATGCCTCAAAAACAGATCAGGAAGTTAGCTCAGCTGTAGTATAGCCTGATGAAACATTAAAATACAAGCTACCTCAAGCTACATACATATGCACAGCTACTTTTTGCAATACTACAAGCAGTAATATTCCTGAAGAATCATCCTGCTGATAGAATTTTGAGTGCTATTGAGGTTTCATACAGACAATCCCATAATATTACTAATCGAAAAGTTAGGGAAAAAAGTAATGCTAATATGGGTTCCATCTCATATTGGAATCGCTGGCAATGAAAAAGGAGATATTGCAGCCAAAGAAGCAATAGATACGAAAAAATACATCAAAAATAGGATCATAGATACATAAGCCGCGCATTACAGATCTACTGAGTGGGAATATCTTCAAGACCATTTCCCTTGTAATGCAACGTAACGCTAATAATAGGGGAGCCCAAGCGGGGATTTCGGGATTTACTAAAGCACGGCAGAATAATATACAGGGGGATACCTTGTACCCGATTCAGTACCTCCACCAAATATGAGCCCCATATAAAAGGCCGCCTGTGAGGGATGAAGGATCAGATTAGTAAAAAAAAATTGATCACCAGAAATTCTCGAGCGCGTCAGATTAAGGTAGGGTGAATGCATTACCTGCCAAAAAGTGTATATTCCAGTAATCTGACAATTTGAGAGTGACGTAAAGAAAGGGGAGGGCAGCAAAGTTGTAAAAAAATAACGTCATTACGACCTTCTCGAACGTAGCTATTTTTTTTTTATTTTGAAGGAAATAAATATAATCTGACGATTTCCGCAAGCCGAAATAACAAAAGCAGCTGTGTGATACCTATATTTCCCGTTCTGAGTTTCTATTTCTCTATTCTCTATTCATTTTTTCTCTATTACTCTCTCACTCCGTCCCACTCTGAAATCTGTTGCCATGACGTCATCACAGCTAATCACAGAGACTCGTTCGTGATGAAGATGATGATCAATTATTCAATTAATTGATGGATGTAGCCGTTACTGCGTGGTAGGAAATCATAATCATTAATTAATCAATTGATTATAAAAAATTGAAATTTTTCGAGCATTTTAAAAAAATTATACCAATCGAGCATCTTTTTAAAATATTAATTCATTTTTATTAGTTAGAGATTCGCACATTTTAATCCACTATTTACTGACACCTCAGAAAGAACTTTCACATATTTTGCCACAGTCAAGTTTTAGAAAAGGTTATTGTTGTGCAACAGCATTATTAGAGGTCGTAGATGACATAATTAAAGCAATAGATAAAAATTAAGCCACCATGTTGATTCTGTTGGATGATTCAAAAGTATTTGATACCATCAATCATAAAATACTTTGTGCTATGTTATATTTTTTTGGGTTCAGTGATGCATCAGTGATGTAGATATCATCTTATCTAGATAATAGATTACAAAAAGTACAGATTCATGATATTTCTTCTACTTGGATAGAAGTTAAAACAGGAGTACCCCAAGGCAGCATTTTAGGCCCACTTTTCTATACCCTCTATACTGCCACATTTATCAAGAAGATGAAGTCTTCCAAATATCACCTTTATGCAGATGACTCTCAAATATATTCATCTTTCAAATCTTCAGATATAGGTCAAGCAGTAACAGATACAAATTTTTTATTTAAATACGATTCTAAAAGTTTCCGCTGACCATATGTTGAAAAGGGAAGAAGTAAAAAACTACAGCTTGAAAATGGGAAACTCAGAGATACAATTTAAAACGTATTCAAAAAATTTGGGGTTGATTTTAGATCATAAACTAAGATTTCATGAACATATAACCTACAAACTTAAAATTGCTTATTCATCATTGAAACTCATATATCCACATAGACAATATTTGGATGTAGATGTCAAGAAAATGCTATGTGATTCATTAGTTTTATCTCATTTCAACCACTGTGACACTGTTTATCATTCATGTTTAGACAAGAACGACAGGTGCCGCATACAAAAAGTTCAAAACTCTTGTATCCGGTTAATATTTGGTATCAGAAGAAGGTCCAGAATTTCACACAAATTAGAAGATTTGAAGTAGTTGAATATGTTTAAACGTAGACGTTCTCATGCAACATGCATATTCTTCAAAATATTCAAATGTTCTAATATGAACATTTGTCTTATAGAACAGATATCCATAACCTGAATCTGCGTAAAAAGACAGTGCTAAACATTCCTGTACTTAAAAAGAAAATATTCAAACGATCTTCCTGTAATATCTCATCCACAATAAATTATCTCCATGAATGGGACAACAATTGTTTCAACAATTCAGAAACTGTTTTTAAAAGTAGGTTTGAACAGATTTTGTTCAGCATTCAGAATAACTATTTGCTTGGCGAGAATTCTGAAAAAGGTTTTAGCGATTCATATATCCTTCTCTTTTCTCATATATCATATATATCTCTTCCTTTTTTCTTTTCTTCTCTTCAAGCCCTCATTTATTTATTTTTATACATTTTCAGCATTGCAAAAGCCATTTGCAATCAAATACAAAGTGTTTTTATTTTTCTCTTTCTTGTATTTTGTTTTTTGTTACTATCTTGTTATTTTGATGACAATAAACTTATTAGTATTGCTTATTATTATTGTCATGAATATATGACAATAATTTTGAATACAAAACCATACAAAACTTTTCCTCAACTAAAGCGTCTTCGAATATCATAAAGTTCCCGTGATCCCAATAGTGGGAGTAAAATTCAAAATACCCGGTATATCATTTGAGGTTCAACTACAGAAAAAGGATAAAACTTGTGATGACACTACTCCATGCCATTCTTTTCCGGTAATTATTTTTGTAGAAATGTTGAAAGGATTGTTTGATAAATAAATCAAAGTAAATAAACATCGATCAAAATTGACACCCCGGCGACAATTTCATCCTAATAGTTTATCTTGAAGGAGAATGTGACTGATTTTCCGATAACTGTTTATGTTCATCGAAGTATCGCCCCTTGTTTATAACAGTTGTACGCCATCAAACTTTAACCCGGCAATAACCGACGTGTCGAAAAGTTTTTTGTCCGGATGTGACAGTCTCGCCAACAAAAGATTGATCGTTGGATGTTTTGGAACGAGAAACAATTGCTGTTTTATTACGGACTTCATTAGTGAGTCGAACCAGTTCTCTGGATGTGCCAGATTGTATTTGGTCGAGACGTCCATCTGTTCCACAGCCACTGGGATATGTGCGGTGGGGAAGGTTGACGGATATGGATGGTTTTCGTCGGGATATGAAAAAACAATTTGTGTTCGGTATTGCTCGAAGAGTCTTTGAAAAAAGTTTCATAAGTCAGCGATAAGTTTGCTTCATTGTGAAATTAATGTACGTGGGTGGTCGCTGAGGTGCCCAGCCCAACAAAGAAAATCCAAAAATTTTGGAAAAAAAATTATTTATTTATTAACATAATGAGAACTATCTTGCTCCTCAAATAGCCATTAACTGCCGACATCTTCCACCTAACTATAGACCAGTCACTTTGCTATCAGTGATATCAAAATTGAAGAAGAAAGTCGTAAACCACCATATCCTACAATATTTGGACAACATCTTAAGCGATCATCAATATAACTTTCAAAAACAAAGATCTACAGGAGACCTTCCTTCGTATGTCACCCATATTTGGAATAACGCAATCGAGAAACATGGAGAATCAAGGGCTATTGCGCTAGATATTTCTAAAGCCATTAACCGTGTGTGGCATGAGGTTTTGGTGGCCAAACTTTGAGGCTATGGTTTGTGGAATCATTTTTGTGTATGACTCTTCAGATTCCTGAAAGAACGTTTCCTGCATCAACGCTGGTGTTCACCAGGGATCCATATTGTCTCCAACCCTCTTTTTATTATACATCGCCGACTTATTGGAAAAAACCAAGAATCCAATATATTGCTTTGCTGGCGGCAACAAAGCAATATATTCGTCATTCCATTTGGATTCCAGGACATAGGCTACGGAGGCACATCTTCACTTGCAACAGGAGGTTGCATATCTTAAGTTCAATTCAATGCCACAAAAACCTAGGCACCAGTTTTCTCCGACAAGATAAATGTCTCCGAACCGACTAGAGTAATGTTAGGTCAAACACCTCTGCTTTTTACTTTGATAAGTTTATTGGGGGATAAAATGGACATCAATATGTCTTGGCACAATCATGTCGCTGAAATTGCAAAGGCTGCTTCTCAAAAGCTTGGAACACTGTTCCGAACCAGAAAATTGTACCCACCTCAGCAACTTTTGATGCTTTAGAAAGCTCAGCTCAGACCTTCTTCGGAGTATTGTTCTCATTTACGGAGTTCTGCCCACAAAAATACCCTTAAGTTGCTGGATTCCATCCAGAAAACGGCCATCCGCCTGATTGGAGGCGCGAACATCACGTGCAACCTTGATAGCATGGAACATCGAAGAATGGTTGGAGATTTGTCCCTCTTCTATAGATTCTTTCACGGAAAGAATCGAAGTGACTTGGCACATTTGATTCCACCACGAGCGGTACATATCAGAAATACGCGACCAACTGTGGCTGTTCATCGTTTTGAGGTTCACCTCAACACACTTCGAATTTCACTGTTTAAGAACTCTTTCATCTGGAGAACTGCGTTTATGTGGAATAAACTTCCTGAGAACGTTTTTGCAAATGGATTCAACCTCCAGCGATTCAAATCCCATGTAAATCGCTACTTTCCTGTAAAGCTTATGTTTTATCCTGAAAAAAAAATCACCTGAGCCATTTTTTCAATTTTGGGAACAGAAAATAAGGTAGCAATTCAATCTTTAATTCGTTAATTTTGGTCAATGCTATAGTGAATTTGTGAGCTGGTGCGTTGTCTTGATGAAGCAACACTTTTTTTAGCCAAATGCGACTGTTTTTGCTTGATTTCTTCACAGCATGCTTCAGTTTTGCATCACCGTGAACTTGGTTAGCGCAACGCGCATCAAGAAACAGTACTATAGTTCTGATGTGTCTGAAAATGTTTTCATTAGAATATTTCATGCCAATATTACCATTTTTTTTTCTATTGAATCATTTCAAGGAATATGGCAGATAAATGAGCTCAAAAAAATCTCATAAATATTAATTTACGAGTTTCTTGCACATGAAAACCTGTGACTATAGGCATCGAAATCTACGCTGTCATTTCATCCCCTTCAAAGTACTCCCCATCAAATATAATAAATACACTGGTACCAGCGTTTTTCCAATTCTTGAAGCAGTTCTGAAATGCACTTTGTGATATGTCCTTGATCTCTCTCAGCGAATCGGTTTTTATCCCTTCAATCGTCGCAAAACGCCGTCTTTTCATGAGTTTTTTTAATCCTGGGAATAGGTAGAAGTCGCAGAGGGCCAAATCGGGTGAATACGGTGGCTGAGGCATGATCACGGTGTTGTTTCTGGCCAAACTAATACGAACAAGCAATGTCGGGTGAGCAGGTGCATTATCGTGATGCATTCCATTGGGAATGCATCAAACATTTGAAAACGTTTTTCTGGCTTTGAGTACAATCACCGTATGCCACTGTCAACATTTCAAGTATTTTTGAGCACTTTATTTCATTTTTCACACAACATCTGATGCAACTTCTTTGATCCATTTTCATTCGATAGCAGAAAAACGCCGAACACCCCAAACACTTTCAACTTTAATATTTGTCACAAACAAATTAAACATGCTAAACAGCTGAAACTGTGTTCGAGACGAGTGTACCAACATAAAAAATAAAAAATAGCTAATCGACCGTACGTTGTACGTGAAATTCGAACATTCACCTTATTTTTCAACAATACACGTATATACATATCTACACATCTGCATATTAGAAATTTCACCGTTATCGAATTATTCACAAGGCTTTTTTTGTTCGTTCGATGGGTTAGTCCTCCTAATGGACACTTTTTACCGATAATCAATTCACCATAAATCTTTTCATTTGTCTTCATTATCACTTATTACATCATTTGAGTCTAAATTATTGCTGGGAAAGCTACTAACTTGACTTTGCAGAGAACCTCGTTAATCTTTGAAATTCCTGAATTGAGTTTTCGTAGGGGCGTTTTCACTTACGAAATAATAATATTAAATTAATATTATAGAAATAAATTAACTGAAATAAAACTTTTGTGTGTTCATTCACGTCATTAGGTGGTTTCCAGCCACACAAATTTTCAACATTGATGGTCTGTAGTAGTGTGAAATTCGCAAAAATGTAAATTGTAAGTGAATACAAACAAAACTACCAATTTTTTTTTCAAAGAGAAATTATTGCTGTACGAATGAAGTTGCTGGATTGAAATAAAAAAACCTAACGTAACCTGGAACTTCAACTAGTGTTTCCTAATGTGACTGATTACCAGTCCATGCAAAGCTTATTGTGAAATCATCTGAGATTTCGGGTGATGATCAACTGTATTGGACACATGTGCCAAACTAACTGACTGTCATAAGAAAACAAGTATATGTAAGACACCAGTCAATCTAATAATGACACTGATGATCTTCAAACATGACTCAACCTCTAACAGATGCACCAAACTTTCACGAAGGTTGGAAATAGATGAACACTTCTCTAGCAGACCACTATTATAATCTTCATGCAGTCATTGCTCACTGTGATTCTGTCGTTGAAATCTGGTCGTTACTATGCATTGGTCAAAGACAAAACAGATTGGTTTAAGTTTGACGATAGTCGTATCACGAAGTGTTCTGGCGATGTATTGAATTTACTGGAGCCTCTGGAGACACCCTACATTCTGTTTTATGAAAGAGAGGACATTGGCAGATCAAGATCTTCGGATTATGTGGTACTGCAGGTTTTTCCGGGTTTTGCTGTGGCTGAAAAAGCAAATGCGCCATTGGAGTCAGTGAAGTCGCCCCGGAGCGCCAATTGATTTTTGTTGTTTCATAATTTCATGATGTGTTTTACTTTCTTCGTTAACAGAAAAATATCCTGAATTGGACCTATTCAGTATTCTAGGCGATTTTTGTCAAAAATTTCGCCTAGAATACTCACGTTATTGATGAAATCAGTTTTTTCTTACCTCAGAACGATATTGATATTGTTCTGAATAGTGACATGGTATAAAACATACTCCGTTCAAATTGAAAGAGTATATTTTTAGAAGATATTTTTTTGTATGAAGATGGAAAAGTAGAAAGCGAAAACCTTTCTTTCCCAAATATTCCACTCAATTCGAAATTTTCCAAGGGGGCTTGTTATGTAAGATAAGGGTTTGAAAGACATATACTCGTAGTTAATAAAAAAATACTATGTTTTTTCTACCAGAAAATCAAATTTAATTTGTCCGAACGACTTCAACCATAAACAACAAGTAAATGTATCACAAATTAAAATATTTAACCAGTAGATTTAATCGAAGCGTTAATGAATTAGTAATAAACCAGTGACTGTCCCTTTGCTCATTTCCCTTTCATATATAAAAAAACGAAAAACCTCTGCGTGAATAGGAAGGACCCATGAATAATTCGTCTTTCGGGGTGAATCTCTTGAAGCGCATCGAATATTTGAATGACACATGTAAATTCGAGTGATCGTCAAAGGGCACAGTCAGTGACTGCGACACGAAATTAATTCGTTCTCCATGTGGCATAGCAAGGGGTGCCCTTTGACAGTTTTGATAGTTTCTTCGTCAATATCGAGTGACAGTTAGCAGTTTATGGAAGGGCTAGGGAGTGCTGGAAAGGTAGTGTACGAATAACATGTTTACAGATGAAAAATTATGTCGCGTCGAATACCTTAGTGACAACTGTTTTGTTTTTTTTGACAGAGCGATTGTTTTATATTTCAGGGTTCTTTTCGTCACAAATATTTTTACCAGCATAAGGATCGTGATATGCTTTGACGATATTATTTTTCTTTGGAATTTTCATTATTCAGAATTATCTGAATTCCAAACGATGTACTGGGTATTTCTAATTCGACTTTCACCATTGGGGAGATATAAGGACGGTTAAATTGGAACGATGTTGCGCAATTATATCACCAACATAATGCTGTTAAAAACGTTACATTTCGTAAAATCTTTTTAGTTTTTTGTAACAATATTTGATAAAATACACTGCTGGGCATAAAATTAGGGACACCCAATGAGTTGAAGTAATCTTGGAAATTTATGTAAAACGCAAGCACTGCAGGAAGATCCTTAGGTGCTCTAAAAGCGGTGTCTATGCGAACGTAGTGATTCACGTTGGATTTGAATCGCTGGAGATTAAATTTGTTTGGAAAAACGTTCTCAAAAAGTTCTCCAAATAGAAGAGTTGAAGTTCAAGGTGTACTGAGTTGAACCTCAAAACGATGAGCAGCCACATTTCGTCGCGTATTTCTGAGATGTACCGCTCTTGGTGAAATCAAATGTGCCAAGGCACTTGAACACCTCCGGTGAAAGTATCTATAAAAGAGACACAAATCTCCAACCTTTCTTCGATGTTCCAGGATTTTTCAAAGAATAATTTCCAGTACAAATTTGTTTAATATCATTATAATATCTGGGTTTTACAGCACTCCGAAGTTGACATAAAAAAAAATTGATTTGCGTCCTCTGAAAAACTAAGGTCTAAAAAATGTAACAATTCAATTGAATATAACGAAAGTAGCAGACTGTGTCTCAAATATATTATCCCTTAAGCGACATGGCGAGTGAAAATCGAACACAACGGCAGAGGAATATATCAATGATAGTCAAGCGATATGTCATTAGTGAATGAAACCTTGTAATCTGTTGGAAAACGAAACAGCATCTACTACCGCTGACTGTGGTACTGTCAATATACATTTTTGTAGTCATAATTGGCTATAATTTTTTGTAAAGCATGTAGAGTTTGTCGTATGTAAATTCATTTTAAATTTGATCGTAACTATATTTCTTAACTATTATACTATAACTTAACTTCATTATTGTTTTTCGAGATCTGAATTGAGAAATTTGCATGACTGATCCATTTGAAGTAATTGTCTCGCAAAATATACAGTGAATCTTTAGGCCTATCACGATAACGTCTGAAAGTACTAAGTCATTTAATGTCAAGGAAATGGCCATTGGCGCCTATATCGTCATCAATAAAGCCGTTTTATGACTTGCGTCAAGGATGAAACATACAAGGAAAATTTCAATTCCTCAATTTTATTTCCTCGCTTCGATTTTATGACGTAGTTTTTATATATTGGGAAATTGATGAAAGGCATAGTAATTTCATTCGTAAATATAAGCAACTCTGTGCAATAAACTTGAAAATCGTAAATCCTTTCCCTACTCGTAAATGAACTTGAACCATTTCCTTCAGTAACTTATCAATTACTTTGGTATATGTCGTGATGTGATAGATAAAAAAAAGTTGAAAAAATTTTACAACAAATGTTGTAAACTCGTAAAAGAATACTCGTAAATCCAACCTAATTGAATAAAATATTAAAATCCAATTCAGAAATGAGTCCGTTACGAACAGTTTGTATACGTTATTACTTGAATCACTACCAATTTTTATTTTCTCAAGGACAAAACACAAGCACTATATGCGCTCTCAGAGCGGTGCCTGTGCGAAAGTAGCGATTCACATTGGATTTGAATCGCTGGAGATTAAATTCATTTGGAAAAACGTTCTCAGAAAGTTTATTCTACATAATCGTCGTTCTCCAAATGAAAGAGTTCTTAAACAGTGAAGTTCGAAGTGTACTGAGTTGAACAACAAAACGATGAGCAGCCACAGTCCATAGCGTATTTCTGATATGTACCGCTCTTGGTGAAATCAAATATGCCAAGTCACGTGAACACTTTCCTTGAACGTATCTATAGAAGACTTTTCTTCGATGTTCCAGACTATCAAGGCTGCAAGTGATATTCGCGTCTACAATCAGGCGGATGGCTCTTTTCTGGATGAAATCCAGCAACTTTAGGATATGTTCGGGGACAGAGCTCCATACATGAGAACAATACTCCAAAGGTCTGATTTGAGCTTTATAAAGCATTAAAGTTGCTGAGGTGTGTACAGTTTTCTAGTTCGGAACAATGATCCCAGCTTTCGAGAAGCAGCCTTTCCAATTCCAGCGACTGATGTGTGCCAAGACATATTGGTGTCCATTTTAACCCCCAACAAGTTTATCAAAGCAGAAAGCGGAATTGTCTGTCCTGATATTATTATATTAGGTTCGAAGACATTTATCTTTTTGGAGAAAACGATGCCTGGGTTTTTGTGGCATTGAATTGAACCTGGTTAGTTTCATCCCAATTCGAAATCACTTCTAGATCCTCATTGAGATATGCAACCTCCTGCTGCCGGTGAATATGTGCCTCCTTAGCCGATGTCCTGGAATCCAAATGGAATAACGAGACAAATGTGCTGTCTTCAGCAAAGCAATATATTGGATCCTTGGTTTTTTTCAATAAATCGTTGATATACAATAAAAAGAAGGTTGGAGACAATATGGATCCCTGGGAAACACCAGCGTTGATAGTGAGAGTATTCGGGAGATATCCATCGACGGACACTTGCAGGGAACGTTCTTCCAGGAAGCTGAAGAGCCAAACATAAAAATGATCCGACAAACTATAGCATCGAAGTTTGGCCAACAAATCCTCATGGCACACACTATCAAAGGCCTTGGAAATATCAAGCGCAACAGCTCTTGATTCTCCATGTTTCTCGATTGCGTTATTCCAAATATGGGCGACATACGATAGAAAGTCGCCTGTTGATATTTGTTTCCGAAAGCCATATTGATGATCGCTCAAGATGTTGAAGCCTTCCAAATATTTGAGGATATAGTGGTTCACAACTTTCTCCATGATTTTTGATGTCACTGATAGCAAAGCGACTGGGCTATAGTTATTTGGAAGATTTTTCTGGCCCTTTTTGGGAATAGGCTGAACTGATGATTTTAATATCATAACTATCGCTTCAATCAAAATGAGATTGGTACGTAGGTATGTAAGATTTGGAAGAGCATTTGTGGCGTAATGCATCAGGAGTTCTTTCCACATAGTCGTACGTCAATAAGGAGTATTATCTTGAAGTTATGCGCCGTTTGCAAGAAGCAAAACGAAGAAAACGTCCTGTATTGTGGAAAATTAATTCATGGATTTTGCATTACGATAATGCATCTGCTCACTCGTCATTACTTGTTCGTAATTTTTTGGCCAAAAACAATAATGTAATTATGGTACAAGTGTATTATATCTGAGGGAAACTACTTTGTAGGGGACAAAATAGAAAATGATTAAAATGAAAATTTTTTGGTAAAAATTAAAATTCACCTTATTTTTTTAACAGACTTCATACATTTCACATGTTCAAATAACAGAGGTATTTACAATCAATCAGAGTTACCACCAAAACGTTGAATTGTTATTTCACTACGGAACTTTTGTTCCGCAAAGACCTCAAAGACTTGAAATCACATTAAAATCCATGTAATGATATCTTCATCATCGTTTTCCTAGAAAACTATAAGTTGATTCTATTATACACCAATTTATCTTAGGCCTTCAATAGAGTCAATAGTAACATATTGATTGCTAAGCCCACGGTATTTGGTATAGAAAGAACTGGTTTACATCATGAGCATACAATATGGTAGCTTTGTAATAGAGTTCAGTATGTCAAATATGACAACTGGGTGTCAAGACATACTGAAGTATTATCAGGAATAAATACATCGGGGATCTTACATAGGCACGCTGTTATTTATCAATATTTGATATTCAAGACATAAAAAATAGTTCAAAATGTCTCTGTTACTGTGAAACAGTAGTTTAATGTAGAGAACTGTACATATATAAATAAATGCCAGATAAACATTCTCTCGAGAATCAACAATGTAACCACTGCCTTTCATGAAATAAATTGATTGAATTGATTGGTTGATAAAAGCTTTCGAAAATATGTAGCAGCTTGTTCATAACATTCCATATTTCATATTCATAGTTAGTTATTTTTTATTTTTCAAAGTTTTGCATTTTCTCATAACTTTGCATAGCTCTAAGACCTATATAATTTGGATTTTGAAAATAATCTAAAATTTTCATAGTTTCCGTGGTGGAAATTACATTCTAATTAGGTGAAGAACTGCCAATGAATCTGGTTAAACAGTAAACTTCCGAATTGAAGGGGTTATATTTTTAGGAGTGATGAATTTTTGGGAAAGAAAGTTTTTGGCTTTCTACTACTCTATCTTGATACAAAAAAATGTGTGAATCTTTCAAAGAAAGGAAGGAAGTAATTTGAAAATAAGTAACTCTATACATGGATGTGTAGATCATGCAAAGAAGCAACTTTCAGACACAAACTGGAAGAAAGCCCTCCTGAAACAGCTACTTTCATATAAACA